>APFE030639177.1:0-12558 GCA_000404065.3 Pinus taeda | reverse complement strand
CCTATAGATGCACCATAAAACAAGTTACAACAAATATAAAGCAGAAGAGTGTTTTGCCTTCACACAGCTGCTATGTAAACATCCAGCCAAAAAACCATGCCAAGCCCCAGACATACATACAAGTTGAAAAGAAATAGGGATTTTTGATAACACAGTCACAGTAAAGCTCGAGGAAAAAAATACTACCATATATTTCTAGATTTTCAGTCAATACATGGTAATATAAAATTCAGGCTTCAACAAATAATTTGGGCCTTGGATCTTCAGACAATACACTCTAAGCTTATTTATCCAACTTCGTTTTTTTCTTGAATCAAGTGGCAGTAACACTAAGCTACATTGAGTTAACAACAACAAAATTTTACATTGAATCACACATTCCAAGTTAGCCCAAGGCCTTGTGCAGCAATTATCCCCGAATTAGCCCTTTCTAACAAGAGGCAAACAAATAATCATGTTTATCAAGGATAGCAAATGTAGGAAATACATCAACTAAAACATACAAGATAAATATAATGAATGTTAGATTTTTTGTTAATCTTCACATATCCTCTGGACCTGAATCTCCTAGAAAGCAAGGTTTTGTCTTACTATCTATGTAAGGATAGCTGAATAGTACTTTAGAAAGGTTAACTGACCCTTGCTTAATGAATAACCCTTTAGGAAGAAAATATCATTTTAGCCTTTATCTATAGAGAAGTATTGAATACATTTAATTAAATAATAAAAAAATATATAATGAGGCAACAAAAATTGTCACAAAAAAAGGCAGACAGAGGAGAATGCAACAGAGAAGACAGCATGATAATCAGGCAACAACTTGAATAGATAAATTGTAGCCACACTCTGTAAGTGTGGGAGAATTCCAGATAATGTAAGGTTGACTCATGCATTTTATTTCTAAAGCACTGCAATTCTCTATCGTATATTTTACTCTCTAATATTTGTCCACTGTGAATACATCATTCTTTCTGGTAAAATTAAAATATTTCAGTGGATGGTATGTCTTTTATTTTTGTACATTGATGCCTTAATCAATAAATTTGATTCCAATTGTTGAGCACTCTAGTGTTGCGAACACAAGCTCAATATCTCTCTTTGATCATTGGAATTTTTTTCAATATTTGATACCAAAGCTAATGGTCTGTTCATAAGGAAGGCCAAACTTTAATTTTCAGGTTGGTTACCTATTTGAAAAAGAACAAGCAATACAACAAACACCCATGCAAATTAGAAGTCTCAAAGTACACCAGAACCATGGCTGTAGCTAGCTTGACTTTCTTCTTTGTCTAAAACAGATTTGGTTGTAAAATTTAACAGCATGGGATTTCATCTGGACGCTGCAAGGGAATTCCATTATTGAACAAGATCATTTAGCATTATGGAAGAAGATGAAGTCAAACATACCGTACGAACTGCTAGAATCAACAAATGGGAAACTAATAATCACAGGACTCTTACTTGTAGCATTTTGAGCATTAATGATCAAATGACTCACATTAGCAGTGCCAAAACACCAAAAGAAAAATGGGGCACACGTGTGTGAAAATAAAGCTATAACGGTGAGATTTGTCTGAGGGAACTTCACCAAATAAAGAGGAGGCTCATAATATGTAGCCAAACACAACAATCAATTGAAATTCAAGTTGTTTAACATTTATGAATATCAAGCTATCATCCTAAGATATAGCTGAGGAAGTTTTCACAAATAAAGATGACAACATAAGATGTGGCCAACAACATCAATCACTTCAAAAAATTGTTAGAGATGCTAGCACCTGTTGAGGCACCAATTCAAAATGTACATGCAGTCATCGCCTTGCTTGCATTACTAGCCTAATCTTATGACAGTCTCGTCACTTCATTTGACATAGAGCCCAGATCGCCATAATAATGCAAGAGAAGACATGAAAGAAATATTCAAGGTTGATAACAAAAAACACAGTTTTCTTTCAGCAAGTAGGAACAAGAAGTTCGAGAAAAAGGTTGTTGATCTGACACGAAAATGAGATTCGCTTGCAATTATATTTTTTGTTGCTAAAATAGCCATGTATAATTCATTTATTGCAGAAAGCAATGGCACCACACCAAAGGAGCATTGGAAAATGTTTTCAGTTGAAAAGGAGGATAAAGCAAATGTGGCAAAATACTTCAGGTACTCTGAGCCTACTACTTACATCAATGCTCCACCGGTTGGTGCCCTTGCATTTTTCCGTGGTCATCCTTCCTACCAAGCATGTGAAAATTAATGTGCACCAAATTCCTCTCACAGAATTGAATATATTTGTACTCAAAATCTCACCCCAATGAAAAGCCCAAATAAACTATGCCCCTGGCAAAGTGCACAGGCAGGCACAGTGGATGTAGGAAGATTGCAATGGCGGTGGTTTAGGATTATCTGATTTTCATGGCCTCCATGGATAAGTGGGTAGTACACAATCAAGCACACTGGATGCAGGAGCTTGAGTTTGCAATTGTAATGGCGATGGTTTATTGTATTTTTTTCAACTAAAAAAATTGTGTTTGGAGCAGTTTTCAGATACATATAATTTTGCTTGAGATTGGACCGCGTTTGGAGCAATTTTTAGATATATATAATTTTGTTTGGGATTAGACCTCCCTACTTAACTATTAACCATTAAACCACGTCCTAAAAACTATTGAAGATTTCTGAATGGCTAAGTGGTTCGTTATAAATCTGGTAACTGATTACGATGCAATGGGAAAACACCTTCAGCGTCGCTCGAACTTGCGCCCAAATGGAGACCTTGAATGTATCTATTTCGCCAGACGCTGGGAGCTGCCAATGCAGACAATTTATAGTAGCACGAGGTGGGATTCATATGCATGGGCCTTCCGGGCACCCACCAAAATGGTGGATGTCATTGTTCACAGAGTATAATTTACCTTACGCCTAGGGCATAGCCTGCCGGGATTCAGCACCGCGAGCGGATCTACGAGGTGAGAAAGTACCATGAACAGGAGAAATGAATGCTCGAGAAGACATGTTCCGGTTGTGCGAATGGAGAAAATGAATGTTTGGTGCGAGGGATCGTTTGAAATTGCGCGGGTGTTGGTTACCAGCACAACGGGTGTCAGCTCGTAGGTGGTGGGGCAAAGAAGCGTTAATTAGTGTTATATGTTATCGATTGTTTTAAACAGTGTTATATGTTATCGATTGCTTTACATAGTGTTATATGTTATCTATTGCCTTACGACGTTTTCTTTGCAACGTCTGGTGCAAATGCTAATTAAAATTAATGTAGAACCACATATATAAAATAAATAACCAGATATAAAAAGATACATGATTCATGGCCATTTGAAACGGCAATATTATTAGGTTATTATGGTAAAGAAATATTACTTATTGTATTTACATGATGTAAATTTCACTTTTAAGCTTGGTGTCTTGGCTCATTCAATCTTCCTCCAAATGCGAGTTCATGAATATCATAACATGTTAATTATAATCGATCCTTTTGACTCTTCTCTTACCCACAAAGTTAGTTATAATATTTACTTTTAAAAAATGGCTTTGTTTAAAGTAATGATTTTGTCTATAAACTGAATTGTTTTTTAAGAAATTTTATCGTGGGAGCGTTTTTTATTTTTATTGGTGAAAATGGATTCAACATCATCAAAAATCCCTTTAATATCCAAAATTTTGAACTTTGACAATTGTAACCTAAATTTCCAAAAATTTCCACTGAATTTCATTAAAATCATGTCAGATTCACCTCCTTAGACTACTCTTAAAAAATAGTAATAAAATCAACTACATCACAAATGAGTCATTCCAGGAGGAAGATAAATATGGTTAAAAGATATTAGTCGAGGGTCAAAGTTCTTAGGCAAAATAAGACATGATATATTATTTAAACATTAATAATAACTAAAGGTAAGTACAAGGAACAAAATTTGAATTGAGCAAGAAGAGGGATTAAGAGAGTCATGTGCAACATAGCTCAATATAAACTAGTGTTTAGTTATGAACAATGGAGAGATTAGATGAGAAAAATGCACACAAAGCAAACTAGTGATGTGGCCAACTTGTGGTTGAAGTTGATTTAAGGTGGATCTGCAATTACCTTTGATTTGTAACAAACATAGTAATGAGTATTAATTAATTAAAATGTCTAAAGATTTGTCTTATTAAAGAGACACATATTTTCACGTGAAAAGGCACTTCGGCTAGTATTGGTGGGATGATGGTTTGTCATCCCATCCACCCGGGTTGAAGTCACCGGAGACATGACTCGTCATAGTAAGGCTAAAAGGATCGGACATGTCCTGTTGGAGTCTAGGATCCCGGCTCCAGTTTCGGTGGTCTTCAGACATCTCGATCCTAGGGTGAACTATGAGTTTCTAATATATGTGGCTTGCAGGTTGTTGCATATATCTGGGGAGGTTGTTAGTTCTCTTGTCTAAAAAAAACAATCATCAGTTCTTATTCTCTCTCTCTCTCTCACACGCACACGCACACACACATGTATATACAATACATTGTGTATTTTTACATTTAAATGCAACTTACAACTAAAGTGTTTGTTTGTTACAATGGTGTCAAAGCTATTTGACCCTATGGTTGTTAATTGTTGCACAATCCTTCCTTTAAGATTTAGGTCCAGAAATCATGGGAACATATTCCCAAGATTTATTGGATGATCATAAAACAACTTGAGAATTATTACTGGAAATGAGAGAAATAGTGGGAAAATCGATAAGACTTCTTGAATCACTAGATTCAACACCTACTTTAGAAGTTGACCTTAATGTCAAAGATAATGAAATTATTGAAAATATAACACCTGAAGATGTAAAAGCCATAAATGAGACTGATAATCCAAGTGGATATATGACAGTTGAAGATGAAATCAAGGAGGAAGAAAATGAATCTACATAAGTTATTGATGAAGAATCATTACATTATGTAAAAGATCAGGAAGAGGTTATGCCAATCACAAATTATAATGAGAATGAAGACAATCTTAAAGATGGGGATGGCCTAGATTATGATAATGATGTGTAAGCATCTCAAGTTCTGAAGGAAAATAATAAGTGGCTTAACACTGGAATATAGATTGTGGGTTATGTTCCTAGAGTTGAAGTTGGAGATGGATTTCATTATGGGATCGAACTTAATATTGGAGGTTTTCATTGGCAAGATCATGTAATGAAAATTGATGGAAAAACGAAAATAAAGATGGAAATAGTAGTTGAAGAACAAGAGCTTCCAGTGTTTGAGAGGCTGGACATAAAGCAAGATAATTGTCATGATGCTTGTAAACACCCAAAATTAAATATGTAAACTAATTACATCAATTTATGCATTGATAATCAACACACAAATTATTCAACTAATTAGCATAGAATTTTGAAACCATTAGCAAAGAAGACTTCCTGCAACAATGACATACCTTACTAGTGATTTCGTAGTTGTAATGTTACTCGAATCCTATTGACCACAACAAAGTTTGGGGACGACTCTCCACCCAACTGTAGGCTTAGATGCATAGAATTTTTCTACAGTTGGCCACCCCTGAGCTCTCAATCAACTACTATTGTCAGGGAAACACTTCTCTCACAACATTCTCCTCTAGAAAGAATTAATGCTTCTCATCTCCCTTTTCGTCCATTAAATAGAACAAATTATTCAAAAAATGGAAGGGAATTGGAAAGGGACCTGCATGCACACAATCCATGTGTCAACATTCCAACTTTTATTTCTTTGTCTTAAGTTTTAGTTAACTCAATATTTTTCTTAATTTAACACTTTCTTATTTTATTCCTTTTTACTTTTTGTTAGTGTTACTATTAATATTATTTTCATGGTTTATTTTTATATATTTTTATTAGACTGTAGTTTATTATTTATTATTTATTTATTAACTATTATTATATTTTCTTCTTTATTTATTATTTATTTTTTATTATGTTTTCTATATTATTCTATTTTTTATTTATATATTATATATATATATATATATTATTATATATATTTATATATATATATATTATCATTTTTATTGTTATTATTAATATTGATTTATTATTATGGGGCATTACAATGCCCCCTCTCTTTAAGGAACTTCGTCCCGAAGTTAAGTTTAATCTTTTAAGTTTTTATTATTTTTATTTATTTATTTATTACTTCATGTTTAGCCTACACCCTCTATTGAACTGGTATACCAGCAACCATTGAAAGTTACACAATACCGAGGAAATCCTAAGGAATCTTTAGTCTTTTTTCCCAACTTTCAGAACTAGACATAAAGCCTCATTGGTCTGTACCATAGCCCGAAGGCTTAGACCTCATCTGGCCCAAGACAAACACCCGACTTAGTACTCCAGGAAGTAGTACTCTAGATATCTCGAAAGGCTGGCCCAACTCCCTCCACATTCACTAAGGTGCACAACCCCAAACATCGAAGTCCTACACACACTTTTGAACTTCGACATCCCAATCTAATATCAGGCACTCAACCTCTTCAAGATGGTCCCATAGCCCCATGAGAGTTATCCATCTAGAGCTATACAAGGAAAAAAAACAACTAGCATATGTAGCATTGATTGAGTCTATCCCCAACCCATATGGTGTTACATATTCTCCCTTGCAGGTATGGGCTCCCACGAGATCATCAAATAAATTGGCCCTATCGGCGTATTTGTGGAGTTCTTTGCAATTACCACATCTCAACATGCAACCAATGGATTACTTATAACATCATAATAAAATAATTTGCATGGCAAATCTTGCATGCCATCATGAGAACATAACATTATTATTATCCCAACATTATGAATAGTAAAAAAACTACATGTTCATGCATATCATAAAGTCACATGCAATTACCACACACTTCACACCATGAAATATCATCGTAAACTATAACATCAAAGATAATCATGATATCACATAATAAATGGAACCACATGTCAATATAACCTCATAACGTAACTTCATAAATATGAGAATCATCTCACTACATATCAAATATAGAGCAATAATGCACCATAAACATTCCCATCATGATTCATCAACAAAAATCAATTTCATTTGCTCGTATAAACAATGAATATGTACTATGAAATAAGATTATTCAACATCCATCTAGGATCTAGACTATCTCATCATTACTATTAGTGTCACATTTTCATTAAGATGTCAGTTACTTTTCAATAATAATTTCTTGTTTTTTTAGCGAGAAAGTTGACAATTTAATAGTGGGTTTAGCCATTTAAGTGCATCGTTAAACTTCAAATGAGCCTCATCATCTTGAGCTCTAATCTATATTCACGTATTCTTCCTTTCCCAATTATATTTTTATCTTCTTTATTCCATCATATAGACATTCATGGTTTTATTGCCAATGTAACCTAATGTTACCATAATTCCTACAACTTCCTTAAAAATGATCGTCATCATTATCTAATCCTGTAACTTCACTAGTTGATTGAAAATATTTTCTTCTCGATCTTTATCATCTTCCATTATACCTTATAATTATTCTCTTCATGTCTCCAAGCAAAAAAAAACTTTTCTATGTTTTAAAAACAATTTTTCAAATGGTTACCTATTCATGTGCCACCTCAAGAGTGTCGCTTTACTTCCTTGTGATAATCAAAAGGCTTCTATCATGTTGCAATATAGTTTACTAATTTTCATCGACATCTTATATTTGTTTGTGAGACTCCACTCACCCCACCTTAAGTATATATTTAGTCTTGTTTACCAGTCATCTCATTCTAATAACAACCTTACTATCCTTCCAGGGGTAGTTTCATTCTATCATAATGTATATTGCTTCCAGTTTTGACTTCATTTGATATGTTCCTTCAATAAAATATACTATTGTTCTCTCTTTGAATGCTTGAATAGCTAATGCCTTCTTTACTTCCTTAATCCAATTTAACATATTATGTGATAGTCTATTCCTTCAAATTTATTGTCCTCTTTTTAATGTTCATAGTTAGCCCTCTAAGTTATTTATCAAGCATAAGGGAAACATTTAATATACCTCTTGATTCTTCTCACACACTCACTAGTGCATGACCATATAATTCCATTGCATATTTTTTCTAGGTGTATCATTTAGGCCAATTTATAAATTGCTTATGCTTCCTTGGTGTATTGAATTTCCCATTGTGAATGTGAGTTCATTTATCATTCTTCCTCTTTTGAGAAGTGATATACTTAGAGAAAAGAAAAAAACAACCCTTTAATTATGCCTTAAACTACTCATATTTCAAACAATCACCGTGATTCCATCTCCACTATTATTACTAAATTCCACTTCCTAAATAACACCCATGCATAGTTGTGATTTTTTTTAATAATCGACAATTGATATGTTGAGGAAACGTTATCATTATGCACTTGAACCCTACTTATACGAAATTTTATGAACACATGTTTGATTAATTAGAACAAACTCGATTGGGCTATATTAGTTTTAATATTTGTCCTTGATTATAGTTTACCAACATATAAGGTGATACCAAATGCTATTATTATTTATTATAGTTTGCACAACTTGCTATGCTTTCATATCTCCTCCCTATAATGGTTGTTATTCTTTCTTTTCTCGTCCCTTTAGTTGGTTAAACCATTGAGTAAGCATGTAAAAGTGTGGTTTCCTACTAAATTAATGGTTTATGTTGTGTATCAATGTCTTCCTACCTCCTCTTTATGTCTAATTAAGAAAATCACAAAAAAAATGTGTCTTTTACTAACCATTTAGTAATATGACAAGTGTCGCATAGTAGCGAGTCCTGCCACTTAGTTTAAATATAGCTAAGTTAGAGCAAACATATTGAATTCAAGTTAGTTTTAAAGTTTAGAATATAATATTTAATGTTTGGTAATCTTTACAATTTAAAAGCAAGGCTTTGATTTCAATGTTTCTCCAAATATAGCTTTAAAAAACGAGAATCTATTTCTCCTAGCCAAAAGATTTTGTTTTGGTGCATATGGGCAATTTTTGCATACTTTCCGCACCTCATCATTGTTGAATTCACTGTGTTGGGTTGAACGAATGGTTGGAATCAAAGGAGCTAGAAAAGATCGGGAAAGGTGCAAATCATTAGATAGGATGATCGTGGACCAATTAAAGTTTTAAAGACTATGAAATATTTGATGGGATGCTCTTCATCTCCCCTTAATCATATCAAGTTATATCAACCAAATAGTGTTTATAATAATTGGTATGTTTTTAATTGAAAAAATAATAATTTGAAATAAATATAAAATTAGCAATGGAGATAAACCTTAGGAACCTGTTGATTGGAAAAAATTTCCTCCGTCAACATTAGGGGAGACCACCCAGTTGGGAACTTAAAGCAGCTCCTTTTCTGTTGAAGATGGCGGTTCTGACTGGTTATGGATCCAGTTACCCTTTGTTGGGTCCCTATAATACTAGTGATTACCCCATTACTATTGTAGTTGTACCCCTTATTAATATTGTTGTGCCCCTATTGCCCCCATATTGTTATTACTGTGCCCCATAGAATCCCTCTATTGTTATTTTTGTGGCTTTATATTATTATGTTAGGTCAGCTGGGTTATATTGTGACTCCTTAGACTCCTATTTATAGAAAGGAGGTTTTGTCATTTGAATCATCAAAGAATTTTTCATTTATGTAATGTAAAGGAGGTTGCCCCCTCGAAGAGGCGGAATTTTAAGGCGTTGATCTATCTTTTCTATCTTTTTCTTGTGCTAGTTTAATAACAAATTCTTGTGAACTATAGCACATCTTGGTCCCTTCCCTGTTGCAGCATGGTACACTTTATGTATTTGTCTTCATAGATTTTGACAGGGTAGTACTACTCCTCGATGGCATCCCAGAAGGAATCCCAAGTGGGTGCGACTGAAAATAGTGAGCCCTTACTTTCATCCTTCTGCTTGCAATATGTTTCCCACCAGTCCTTGACATGGGGGATTGCTTTGAGAAGAGTGAAAATAATATTTTCCTGATTGGAAAAATCATGAATAGAAAAATACCCTTCTAGTAGGTTTAACCATTTATCGACGACATTCGTGTCTATTTGATCCTTGAATATGGGGATTTCAAAATTAACTTGTCCCTTAAATGGTGTGGCATTTGCAGAGTAGCTATTGGAAGTCAATGCATCACCTCTGCGTAGCCGCTGAAGGATCTAGGCAAACTTGTCCATCATCACGTTCCTTTGGCGCTCGAGGGCTTCTTCGAGCAAGATTTTGATAGGATCTCGTGCCCCCTCTTCTTTCTTTTCATCCGCCATGCGAGGACATCGAGATTTTCGAGGCTGGTCTTGCAAAGGTTCGACCAGTTCAAGCCCTAACTCCTTATATCCCAACCTTGTTGGGGACATGCAAGGAAAAATAGAGGAAAAGCAGACAACTCTGATACCACTGATCCAAATTTAAGCAGGAATGCAACAAATTACAAAGATAACCATAAACATAGAGATGTAGTGGAAATAATACTTCATTTCATTAATGTAAAATATTGAAATATACTTACAAATAGAAGTGGAAATAAACCGGCTAGGGCGATGGTAGCTTATCTCTGAGAAGAGATGTGGGGGCTACATGCCTTTAAACTGTGTTACAATGAGGCTCAAAGGCCTATTTATTGTTGAGAAATAATGGAAAACCCTTAACATCCCAAAACCTAACCCTAAAAGATGAAACGCCAAATTGTGGGCCCCGTTTTGGGTAAGTTGGTACATCAACTTCCCGGGGTTGTAACTTTAGCACCTGATCTTCGTTTGACGTGTATAATAGCTCGTTAAAAATACCTATCCGAGCACTACAACTTTGGGGATAGCAACATCAATCCATGGACCCATGTTGCTTCTAGATTTCCCAAAAAAAGTCGTTTAGGGCCTCAAAACGGCTCCGAAAGTTCAGGACCCGAAAAACTACTAAAAATAGTAAATTGTGCTACAATTACAAAAACTAAAAAACTAAAATAGATAGTTGTGGGGGTCCAAATGGGATAGGTTGGTGGCCACCAATATCCACCTGGATTAATCTAGCATTCAAATATAGGAATATCAAAGCTAATTTGTACCTTAAAGGGGGTGGCGCCTTTGAAATAACCACTTGATGAATGTATGCCTCCTATTGGTAACCACTGAAGGAACTTGGAAAAGTTATCCATCATTTTGTTCCTTTATTGCTTGAGGGTTTCTTTGAGAAAAACTTTGATAGGATCTCATACTCCACGATCCTTCTTTTATTTCACCATGGGAGGTTGTTGTGGTTAGCAAGGACTATCTTGCAAGGGTTCAAGAAGTTTGAGTCCCAACTCCTTGTATCCTAACCTCTTCGAGGCCATGCACATAAAAATAGAGAAAGAGTAGATCACTCTGATACTATTTATTTGGATTTATGAAGGAATGAAATGAAATACATATTTAAACCAACAAAATAGTGACACGATGAAACTAAATTTTCTATTAATAAATATAAAATGTTGAAAGGTGTTTACATGCAGAATGAAAGCAAGAAAGCTTGAGTAGTAGTAGCTTATATATGAGAATTCATGTGAGAGCTACATGCCTTCTCAACTATGCTGAAATGAGGTTCTATGGCCTTTTTATCATGAAGAAACAATGAGAAACCCTAAACAGCCAAAATCATAACCATGGGAGATGAAACGCCAAAAGCTTATGAACCTTGATGGGGTTATTTGGAATGTCAACTTTCCATGGTAATGATTTTTCTATACGATCTTCATTTGGCATGCACGATATCGCGTTAGAAATTTCTATCAGAGGACAACAAATTTCAACTAAAATTGTCAATATTTAGCACCTGTTTTCCTGTTTCCCCAAAAAAATCATTTAGGGCCTCAAAATGGCTCTCGATGTTAAGTACTTGTTGATGCCTCGAGAATCGTTGCAACAACATTGGGGAAAACCGCTCGGTCCGGACCTTAAAGGCAGCTCCTTTTCCGTTTGTTGCGGTGGGTCCAACTAGAAATAATGGGACCAGTTTCCCAATGATGGATAAAAGGGGATGGATAAATGGGTGGTTCTCTAATATAATGATAATGGATGAATGATTTAATATAGGGAGTAAAAATATGAACAACTATCCTATCCCGGGAAATTTCTATTTTAGTGTAATGTTTGGTTATCTTTATTCACAAACAGGCATTTAGATGATTCTATTGGTAAACAAAGACATTTGTTCATATTATAATTACTTTGATCAAGTAGTTGAACAAAGTATTTATAGTTGAACAAAATAATTGTTGACAATAATACTGAGAGGGGGGGGTGAATCAGTATTATCTAATTCTTTTACCAAATCTTTCTTATTTATACTTTGATATTTTTGCATATCAATACCATAAAGTAATGAGCATGAACAAGAAAAACAGACAGTCACATCAAAGAACACCAGATATAAGGTGGAAACCCAATGTGGGTGAAAACCACCTGCTGCAATATGTCTCTATCTTCTTTCAAATTAGAAACTCCTTTTACAATGGTCTTGTACTGGTGCAGTCCTTTACCAGTACGCAGGCTGCAACCTGCTGAGAGCTACAACTCCCTCTCGTTTT
>APFE030639174.1:9073-100464 GCA_000404065.3 Pinus taeda | reverse complement strand
GCTCCCTTCCAGGAGAAGCTGGAGAACGAGAGAGGGTTGTAGCTCTCTACAGGTTGCAGCCTGCGTACTAGTAAAGGACTGCACCAGTACATTGTAAAAGAAGTTTCTAATTTAAAAGAAGATAGACACGAATTGCAGCAGGTGGTTTTCACCCACATTGGGTTTCCACCTTATATCTTGTGTTCTTATGCGTGATTGTCCTTTTGTTCTGTTTTACTGTCTATGGTTACTGGTTATTTGTTTCTGCAACACAGATTAACAATCATCATCAGAAAGATAAAGTAAATTAAAAGCTTGCCTTGTATACGGGGTTTTCCTTCTGCATAGATGCGTATATACGCATGTTTAACTAACTGAAGTAGCGTATATCATTTGTTTTGGAAAAGGAATATTTGAATTGATAATACTGATTCACCCCCCCTCTCAGTATTATTTCCAACATCCATTTCTATGTTCCATATATATATGTCTTGGTGACAAAAAGAACAAATAGTAAGAAACACTGATTAAAGCCATGTTTCTTCATATTATCCTAACAGCTTGAATAAGGATTCATAGCCATGATGAGAAATCATGAAGCATCAGGAAGACCTCCTCTGTTCGATGGCACTAATTTTGGTTTCTGGAAAAAAGAGAATGGCTACTACTTAATGTCCCTTGGACCTAAAGTCTAGCATTTCGTTCAAAATGAGTACCGAATTCCTCCCACTCTTCCAACAGATCAAGACAAGAGGAAAGCCTACATTGCAAATGAAAAAGCCTTGAACTCCATCACTAATGGAATCACTGATTCCGAGTTCACAAAAGTCATGAATTGTAACTCTGCCAAAGAAATTTGGGATAAGCTAGTTGGCTTATACGATGGAGACTAAAAAGTCAAGAAGGCAAAGCTTCAGACTCATAGAAGGCAATTTGAAAGTCTGGAGATGGAAGATGAAGAATATATTTCATCATACTTCCTCCGAGTAGCTAAAGTGTTCAACTCTTGTAAAGGATTGGACGAAAAGATTGAAGAAAGTACCATTGTTCGAAAGGTATTAAGATCTCTTCCAGACAGATTTGACTCCAAAATAAGCGCCATAGAAGAAGCAAAGGATCTAGATACTTTCAATATGGTTGAACTCCATGGAATCCTCACTGCCTATGAGATGAGGAAAGGTGGCCCAAGCTCCAATGATGCAACATTCAAGGCTTCAAAATCAAAGAAGGGGAAAGAAAGGAATGACTGTAGTGATGACTCCGATGTGGAATCCGAATTGGCTCAATTTGTACGAAAGCTGAAGAGAGGATCTAGGCTAAAAGGTAAGTACCCTCTTATCTGTTTCAAATGTGGAAAAATAGGTCATTATGCTGCAAAATGTCCTCATAAACATGACAGTTATGATGAAGGAAATATTAAAAGAATGGTATACAAAAAGAAAGGGACCAATAAGAAGAACTTCTTCTCTAAGCAAGATGAGTCTGATGAGGATGAATTTGTAGTCATCAAAAGGAAATCAGAGGAGGAAAGTGATCATGATGAAAGCCAAGAAACATTATTCATGGCATTCACAAATGAAGATGACTCAGGGCTAGAAGGAAATGTAGATGAACTGTTAATAAGTTCCATTGAAGAAAATGAGAAATTATGGAATAAAATCATTTCTCTCAAGGTAGAAAATGAGGAAACAAGAAGAAGAGAAGATCTCTTGGAAACAAAGCTAAAAGAAAAAGAAGAGACTTACGAAGAACGTGAAGCCGAAATAGTATCTCTGAGGAAGGAATTGGAGCAAGTCAAAAAGGGTTGGAAAAGCCCTCAAATACTTGAGACTATCTTGAAAAGTCAAAAACCTCAACATGACAAGTATGGAATAGGCTATAAAGGAGAATCATCAAGCACTAAGAACAGTGTGAAAAGCTATGCAGATGCACTTTCCAGCAACCCAAAAGAAGAAAAAATATGTTATCAAAAGTGCATTCCAGATTCAAAGAATGAAGAGGGAATAACTCCAAAGAAGAATAGGGATTCGAATCATGGATACTACAACAAATACAAACCAATATTCCATCAAAGGCCCATCTCAAATCCAAAGAATGAAGCGGGAGAAATTCCAAGGAAGGAAATTGACTCAAACCGTGGCTACTACAATAGGTACAAAACTATCTTTCTTGGACATTGTTTTCATTGTAGAAACTTTGGTCATTAACCCAGACATTGCATGGCTCGCAAGAGTGAAACACCAAAGCTAAAGGATCCAATAATCAAACCATATGCCCCCAAAAGGCAGGGACAAATCAAAACCTTCAATTTGTTTGATCCCTTGACCAAATTTGATCTGATTTGCTCATTATGCTACAATAATGGACACTATGAACAAAAACTACCCACTCAAAAGGAGAACAACAAGTAGTGAGAATCCCAACATGGATAAATGTGGCCTAGATCTATATGCTCAAAATAATGAAAATCATTAGTTTTTGGATAGTGGGTGCTCCAGACACATGACAAGGGACAAAAGGAAGTTTGTCTCATTGAGCAAAAAGGAAGGAAATGCGTCCTTTGGAAGTGGATCTGGCAGAATCGCGGGAAAAGGAACCGTTACCCTCATCAATGGAAAAGGAAAAGCTCAAGATGCTATGCTAGTAGACGGGCTCAAACACAACCTTCTGAGTGCCAACCAAATCTGTGATCAAGGACATAATGTTGTCTTTAGCACCAAAGACTGTGAAATAAGGAACTTCTCCTTAGGGGAACTTGTGGCGAAAGGGGTGAGAACACCAGACGACATTTGCATTTTGAACAAGATTCAAGAAAATAAATGCTCCCTGATTCAGACAGATGAAAGTTGGTTGTGGCACAAGCAACTTGGACATACAAGCTTCGAAAATATGATCAATATCAGCAAGATTAAAGTTGTACGAGACATCCCAAGGCTATTCAAACCAAATCAAGGAGTATGTAGTCCCTGTCAACATGGAAAGAAAACCAGAACCAGCCATAAGATCAAGGAGCTCTCTACATCAAAGCCCTTGGAGATCATCCAGCTGATTTATGTGGACCAACTAGAAATCAGGCACTCAAAGGAGAAAGGTACTTTGTTTTATTTGTCGATGACTATACTATAATGATGTGGATATATTTTGTCAAATATAAATCTGAAACATCTGAGTGTTTAAAGAATCTAAAAGCACTTGTAGAAAATGAAAAGGACTTGTGCCTCGGAACAGATAGAGGGGGAGAATTCACATCAAAATAATTTAATGAGTTCTGTAACATACATGGAATTTAAAAGAGAATTCTCTACTGCTAGAACACCCCAACAAAATGGGGTAGTTGAAAGAAGAAATCAGACAGTTCAAGAAATGGCCAAAACAATGTTATTAGCAGCAGACTTGCAGCCAAAATTCTGGAGAGAAGTAGTCGGAACAGTTGTCTATGCCTTAAATCGAACTCAATTAAGACCAAATTGTGAAAAAACTCCTTATGAATTATGGAAAGGAAGACCTGCTTCAGTAAAGTACTTCAAGATCTTTGGAAGCAAGTGCTTCATAAAAATCAATGATGGCTCACCAGGAAAGTTTGATTTTCGGGTTGATGAAGGGATATTCCTTGGATACTCTACACGGAGCAAAGCCTACAAGTGCTACAATTTTCGACTAAAGAAAATAGTGGAAAGCATTGATGTAAAGATTGAAGAAGACCTTCCAGAAAAATAAATTGAAGAACATGAAGATGATCTTCTCATTGAAGAAGAAGAACTGAAAGAAGAAGAAATAGATCAGGAAGAAGAAGAAGAGGAAAAAGAACCACATCATACCCCTTCAAAGATGAAGTTTCTCCTGAAATATCATCCAGAAGAGCAGATCATTGGCAATAGAGATGAAGAGATGCAAACCTGAAGAAGGACGATAATTACACCAAAGAGAAACGTAATTGCTCTTCTATCCATGATAGAACCAGAAACATTTGCACAAGCAAGTAAGGATCCTCATTGGGTAAAAACCATGGAAGAAGAAATGTCCCAAATTGAGAAGAACGAAACATGGGAGCTGGTACCTCATCCAAAGGACAAAAAAATAATAGGAACCAACTGGGTATTCAAAAATAAAATGAGTGAAGATGGACAAGTTATCAGAAACAAGGCAAGGCTTGTTTGCAAAGGCTATTCACAAATTGAAGGAATTAACTTTGAAGAAACATTTGCACCAGTAGCTCAGATGGAAGCTATCAAGATGTTCTTGGCATTTGCTTGCTCAAAAGGATTCAAAATCTATCAAATGGACGTAAAATCGGCATTTCTGAATGGGGAACTCAAGGAAGAAGTCTACATGGAGCAGCCAAAAGGGTTTGATCTAACAGAAGGAAAGGACTTAGTCTGTATGTTGAAAAAGGCTTTACATGGGTTGAAACAAGCTCCTAGAGCTTGGTATGCAAGATTGGATCACTATATACAACAACAAAGCTTCAAAAAGGGAGTGGTTGGAAGTAATCTATACATAAAGACAAATGAAGGTAAGTTACTAGTTACTCTTGTTTATGTCGATGATCTTATTTTTGCTAGCAATAATGATGAAATGAGCCATGAATTTTCTCAAAACATGTCAAAAGAGTTTGAGATATCAATGATAGGAGAGCTATCTCACTTCCTTGGACTTCAAGTATCTCAAACCAGAGTAGGATTGTGTATATCTCAAGCCAAATATCTAAGAGACATGCTCAAAAGATATGGAATGGAGGACTGTGCACCCATGAGCACACCTCTGACCACAAACTGCAAATTGAGCAAAGATGATAACTCCCCTCCAGTAGATGCAACTCATTACAGGTCAATAATTGGAGCCCTTCTATACTTAACAGCTACAAGACCCGACATAATGCAGGCAGTAGGAATGGTGGGAAGATTTCAATCTGCTCCTAAACAATCCCATTTATTACCTGTAAAAAGAATTCTCAGATATCTGAAAGGAACTCCTGATTTCGGTCTTTGGTACCCTAAGAGCTCAACACTTATTGTAACTACATACATTGATGCTGATTGGGTTGGAAGTGTAGATGGTCGGAAAAGTACTAGTCGAAATGCGTTCTTCCTAGGAGACTGTTTAATATCCCGACTCAGCAAAAAAGAGTCATCCATATCATTATCCACAGTCGAAGCCGAGTATATAGCTGCAGCGCACTATTGTACTCAAATACTATGGATGAAGGAAGCTCTAAAAGATGTCAACATAGGTACATATCAACCGATTACCATCTATTGTGACAACACAAGTGCTATCAGTCTCAAAAAAAATCCAATGATGCACTCAAGGACCAAACACATACCAATCAAGTATCATTTCCTTCGTGAGCAAGTAGCTGAACAAAACATCGTCTTGGAATATATCAGTACTAAGGAGCAGATAGTTGATATTCTCACAAAACCTCTTCCTAGAGAGGCATTTGAACATCTGCGTCAAAAGATGGGGGTTATCTCTTTAACATCATTCAAGTTCATTCATAAAGAGGTTGCAGGACAAAGGGAGAAGTTCTACAAGGGGAGTCTGTGTGCATTCCTTTGCCATTGATGTCAAAGGGGGGAACAAAAGAATATTGCCATCAATAACAAATGGGGAGATTGTTGACATAGATTGTCATTGATGTCAATATGGCAATATTCGACGAGCCAGAGGAAGCAAACAGAGTCATCGGAGCAATGAAGCAGAACGAGCTATCGGGCGCTATCGGAGCAATGTATGCCACAAAAGGGTCATATGCATGCAAATGAGCTATCGAGAGCCATATATGCCACAGATTACACTATCGGGAGCTATCAAAGGAGCAAAGGATGCATTAACACTATTGGAGGCATAAACCCAGATATACATGTGTGTTTAACACTAATGGGGGCAGAAAGACTTACATATATGGCAAATACACTATCGGAGCGGAGAAGGTTATGTATATAGGCGCATATATACATATGTATTGGCGATATGATAATCGGCGGTTCGGCTATGTGCCATCACCCCAAACCCCCGACTGCAATATCTATATGTATATTATACAACTGCAATACATGAGGACCTGTTGCAACATTGTGCTATAGCTTAATGCTATATCGCATCTGCCCATCGCAATAATACACAAAGGGCTGTCACTCTCCCGAGCGCCGACTGTGATGTATGTCACGGACCCGATGGTCCGATTGTAACACAACTCAATGCTATATCGCGTCCGCAGGAGGATCGGCCCGTCGGCCATCGGCAATGTCATGGGGTCAAAATATAAAGGACCCCCGGAAACCTCACTTTGCCGATTGCGATTGCACAACCGAACCCGATGGGTTTTATAAACCCGATTGTATAAACCTTGAGTTCCGCGCATAAAAGGTTTTACAATGTATTGGCGGGTTTTGGTGTAAAGACCGAAATATGAAGGAAAAGCCCTGGAAGCCTTAATCGCCGATTGCGATTTATGTAGCAGATCCGATACAGGAATAGTTGCGGGTGAAATATATTTAAGTCCGCCCTTTAGAGTTTCCGTTGCATTTTTTCTCATATTTCCTGTGTAATTGAATATTTGCCGTGTGCGGGGATTGGAGGCAAAAATACATTAAGGTATGATCCCGATAGTTCTGGAGGCTGAACTAAAGCTGATTGCAATTGCGATTGGGACATGGCATGTCTATTAAACAATGTTGCCTCTGTGTATGCCTATTATCATTGAAAAAAAATGGGGCTCTGTCACAATTTTAACACATAGCGACTGAAAAGCCAAGACGCTGAATGAAAAGCCAGCACAGAGGAAACCGAAAAACCAAATCAATGGAGAAGAGGGAAGCCAAAGGACAAGCCAGTGCAGAGGAAGTTGAAGCAAGCATGGAAGAAGCCGAAGAGTTAATGGGAAGCGAAAACGAATAGTCAGAGGCATCAGGAATACAAAAACAGGAAAAACAAGGAAGTGTGTGTGCGAATAATGAGTGTGAGAGGAAGCTGAAGTGCAGGCAGAGGGAACAGAGGCAGGAGAGACAGGAGAAGCAGGAGAACAGGAGTGAAGCGGAAGCTCAACAGGTTTGGGAGCAGAGAACTACAACAAAACAGTTTATATCAGGTTTGGGTTGGAGCCCACGGGGTTGGAGCCTCAGAACTAAAAGGACTGGAATCCTTGGGAGTTGGTGTTCCGAAGTGCGGAACTATTGCCTTGGAAGAGGAGAGTTGGTGCTCTGGAGGTTGGAGCCACACAAAAGTCCAAGTTGGTGCTTGGTAACTAATTTCAACCAGTTATATATTGTATTTATTTCATTGCACTGTTTGAGTTAATAAAAGCAATTATTTCAGCTATCCATGTCTGTGTTCCATATATATATGTTTTGGTGATAAAAAAGAACAAATAGTAGGAAACATTGATTCACCCCCCTCTCAGTATTTCCAACAAGGAGAGTTGAACAAGGACAGGTTAGACAAGGTAGTGGGCCTGAATCCCAAGGTTCTAGCACAAGTTGACATTCACTGACGATAAAGAGTGGGAAACTGCTTGATGGTTTAGCATCACTTGGAGTCGACAGGTAATCGATTTATCGCATGGGCCATCAGTGTTGGGTGTTTTAGCAGGGCACAGAATTGAATTCAAACGGAGGACGGTTTTAATGGACGCGGGGAGTGGTAAGCGGTTTTACCACACCGCTTTTGGCTGCTGGGCAGTGTTTCTCAAACAGATGCGATGTACCTGAGGGACTGACGCGTGGCAAGTCAAAACCGCCCATATCGCGCGCTTCTGAGGTGTTAAAGGTCGAACAGCGAGGGACGTGAAAAGCGTCAGATCTGGGCGGGGGAAGATCTGATGGTTATCGTGCGTTGAAAATGGTGGGGTGTTAATGATGCGGGGAGTGGTAAGCGGTTTACATCACACCGCTTCTCGCTGTTGGGCAGTATTTCTTAAACGGATGTGATGTACCTTAGGGTTTGACGCGTCGTAGGACAAGACTGCCCATATCGTGCGCTCTTGAGGTGTTAAGGGTCGGTTTGCAAGGATCGCAAAAAGCGTCAGATCTGGGTGTGGGAAGATCCGACGGTTACCGCACTCTGAATCTGGAGGGGTCTTAACCTTGATGTGGGGTTAGGTATGGAAGACTAGCTTGATATAATGGAGGTGGGGACATGATATATATTAACATAGTTTAATATATGTGGGTTTGTATTATTTGGGTAGGGATTAAAATATATGCGAGAATTATTTTAAGTAAGGTAAGTTTCAAATCAACAAAGAAAAGAGGAAATGTAAGACATGATATTCAGAAGCCAAGAGCAAAGCAAGGAACACTTAGCCATTCCAAAAGATTCAAAAGCAACAGCTAATCTCTTATACAAAGCCAGAATATGAGGATTCTAAAAAGCCAAAAATCTCTCAATTGACTGTAATCGAGGTTGTTAGGCCATGCCCAACCTCTTCTTATAAATAAAACTCAACCGTTTATGTTAAAAAAAGAAAAAATAACATTAACAATCTTTACCATTAACATTTATATTATGTTTAGGCCTTATAAGGGTCCAATATATCATAATATATCATAACTTCTTAGCCCCTGAAAACTACTAAGACTATTACAAACCAAACATAAATGAAAACTATTTAAGCTATTATAAATAAATAAAAAATGTAATCTGATCAGTTTAAGCAAGGCTACAATATTTCTTAACTTTCCAATAAATTTGTTATAAACAAAACAAAACACATGTAATCCAATGTACCAATTCAGGACCGGTTTTTCGTTCTGGAGTTAATTATTTTAGAAAATAAATAAAAAATTTACTTTTACATTTTATCCCTAATTTATTTATTTATTTTAGAAAAAGAAAAAAACACACTTGTTCATCTAAAATATAGAGAAGAGTTGAACTCAGTTGAATCTTTCTTTTTTTCTTCAGCCATAGTTGATTCACATCAATAACCACTTTGTTTTCTCCTGTCAAAATTAATCAACATCAAAAATATATCTTATGGACGAAGGACTGTAAATACTCCATCAACCCCAATTTAAAAGAATAAAGCAGGGAATTAAATAGATCTAGCCAATTCGCAAGGGAAAAGGAAAAAGAAAATGAAAATATACATTATATTTTAATGGGCACTTTCAATTTTAATCGCTCGCAAGTCTCACATAGATATCTTATTTGTGTCTTGTGTCGTTCGAACTCTGAGAAATTAGGACATAGATTCCATATCAAAACGATAAATGAAATGAAATTGAATATAAAAAAACATTCCAAAGAAATTTATGGATTCGGTTATATCCTTCTCTCGCTCAAATGAGGAAATAAATAGTTATATATACCAAACATACCGTAGATTTTGATAGCTGCCTCTGAATTTATTTGCTTGCAATATGCCCACCCTCTAATATCATCTATGGTTCGAACCCTGAGACCATGCGACTCATATCAAACCAAATCAAAGTGGCCGTTTGCTTCCTTTAAACTCCAGATAAGCACACCAATCAATTTATGTTTTTCGTAGAAGGCAGAGTTGATGACATGCGGAGGGATGACACAACTGAGCATGGAAATCAACCGATAACATTATAACATAAAAATAAGTATTGTCCTAGGCCGAGTTGATATGAATGAGACCGAGTTGATATGAATGAGACACTTATTTTTTGAAATTAGCCTGTAGTCATGGATTATCATCAACTAAGAATGTCATATAAGAATGTCATATTTCTAGATCTCCCAATAAATGAGTGGTTACAAAAAAAATTGAGCACTAGGGTTTTGCAATATCTACTTTAGCACACATGATCATATGTTAAAATAATGATTTGTGGGCCAGACTTATGGGTTGGTATCATCGTGTTTGTTGTAATTGTATCTTATTTCTAGATCTACCAATAAATTACAGATATAACTATAAATACAAAGATGCAGTAGAATAACACTAAATCATTTCATTAATACCAAACACTGAAATATGCTTATAAATAGAATGGAAACAAGCTTAGCTCGAGTGATGGTAGCTTATCTCTAAGAAGAGATGTGGCAAATGCATGCTTCAGCACTGTATTACAATGAGTTTCAAAGGCCTATTTATTATTGAAAAACAATGGAAAACCCTAAACATCCAAAACCCTAACCCTAGGAGATGAAGCGCCAAAACTGTGGGCCCCATTTGGGTAAATTGATACATCAACTTTATGGGTCGTAACTTTGGCATACGATCTCTATTTCGCTATTATAATACCTCGTTTCAAATATCTCGAAGAGAAGGGAGAAAAAAATCGGCTAGCTGATTTTGACTGTTTTTAGTCTCTCCATTTTCGCTAAAATCGTCGTTTAGGGCCTCCGGAATGTTTCTCCGGAAGTTCAGGGCCTAAAAAATTGCCAAAAATAGTAAATTGGCTACAATTTAAGGAAACCGAAAAACTGAAAGAGACAATGTTGGAGGTTCAAATGGAATGAGCAGATAGGCGCCAATATCTACCTGGATCAGTGTGCGCAAATGTTCATGTTGAATTAAAAAAGCTGGGAATCACAAATTTCAAGATTACAGAGTTAGTGGTTGCAAAACAGTTTGTATGCGTTATTTATAATAGCATCCATCTAATTCCTTTCACACAAATCAAAGAGAATAATGGAAGTAGGAAGTAACCATTAACACAGACACAACATGGCTAGTTGCAACTCCTTCGCAACTGAGCTAACTAATTATTTTTTATATTCCAATTAAATTTGGAATAGATGTCATTTAATGAGCAAAACAATAAATAACTATTCATTGTTTATATTCCAATTAAATTTAGAATAGATGTCACTTAATGAGCAAAACAACAGAGAGACAGATATCAAAAGGAGATAAAAAGGATATACGAATGCCTGGCCTCACCCATTTTAAAAAAGAACACATTCGGTGTAAATATGGTCAACTCTCATTCCTTTATGTTAAAGGTTGGAGCAAACGTGATTTCATGTGAGATTGGTACGTGATTTAATGGGGGAGAGAAAATGTGTTTTTAATTTATTAATTTATAATTAGTCGGTAAATATGGTCAACTCTCGCAACTTCATTCCTTTATGTTAAAGGTTGGAGCAAACGTGATCTCATGTGAGGTTGGTAAGTGATTTAATGGGGGAGAGAAAATGTGTTTTTAATTTATAATTATTATTTATTTTATTTTTTACATTGTTTGATTTATTTATTTTTTATTTAATTTTTTAATTTAATATTTATTTTTTATAGATAATTATTGTTTTGATTTGATTTTTTGATTTTATAATTATTTGATAATTTAAATTTTATTTTGATTTTTTTAATTTAATTATTGTTTATTTTTTTTTTTTTTAATTAATATTATTAGTTTTTATTTTTAATTTTTCAAATTATAATAATTATAATATAACTTATATTTTGTTGGATTTAATGTTTACATTCCATATTTAAGAAGTTGGTTTGTGATAGTTGAGAAATTTTCTCAATTTTTCTTTGGGAATAAGTTGGATTTCAAAAACTCTATTTAATAGAGTAATCTGAATGTAAATCTGTGTGTGAATGTGTTTACACATACACCATTTGTGCATAATATATGATCGAGTTTCTGTAATTGTGTTGTTTTAGCTATTTTTTATCATGGTATCAGAGCACAGGATCAGAGGCTTGTGTATTTTGAGTACATTTGAGGGACTGTGTATGTGCATAAGCCTAGTAAACTGATATTGCAGAGGGTAGAGTCAGTATAAAGACATACATCGTTGTCGTTGTCCATCAATCTATGTGTTCCAAAACGTGTTTTTAGCTTCAGTCTTAAAATCTGTGAGAACATTGTTCAGTTACAGCTCAATTCAGATTGACCAGGGGGAATTTCTGTATCGGGGAGGCTTCATTTATCTTCGCAATCTTCGATTTTTTTTATTCCATGAATCATCGCCATTAAATATCTTATCTAGATTTTTCCATGTCGTGAATGATTGTTTGAGCGAATTTCTGAGCTCTATTTTTCAGATTGTAGTTGATGGCTTCGTTAATGCTGGTTGAATGTTTCATTAACTGTCAATGCACAGATTCTATCGTTTTTCTTTTATCAGTAGAACAGAGCTTCGATAGGTTTGGGATTATACAGCTTGGGGTCGTGATTAGTATTGGCTTGGTAATGAGCGCTAGAGAATTTCCATCCACGCGATAGGGAATGGGTCGATATTCGAAGGAAGTTTTTTAAATAAAAGGAATTCAACGCCGGAAGATAGATGCTACTTCTAATGGGAGATGATGATACAATGACGTCTTTCCATAATGGGATTTTACTCTTCCATTTGTCCCACAACAGAGTCTGTGGTGCGGTCGACCGTGCAACACAGTGTGCATGCGGATCAAAGTCTTGCAGTTGGGCTTCTACATTATCATGATTGTTTCATCCAGGTTGCATTAAAATGGGTAGTAGTGTTGGGAATCAGAATACCAGAGAAAACGGGTTGAGTGGCTTGTTAAATAATAGTATTATAAATTATTTGTAAATCAAATGATGAATTCAATGAAGAGAGTGATCCTATTAAACTCTTTTAAAAATAATCAACAGTTCAACTATGTGTCTGATGCCAGTACTTAAAGATCAAGTAGTAGTAAGGCTCAATATGGATGGTTGTCCAGATAGTATGGCAGTTGCGGATCTAGGGAAGGATCACTCATTAGTGGTAGACATGGAAGTGGTTTCCTAATGAGGTTATGCGACAAATTGGGATGTTGTCCAGTAATTGACCTCAGGAGGTCCTTGATTCGGGAGTTGAGGAAGGGAACTCAGGAATCCAACTTGCCAACTACACCTTTCCGAGGGTTATGAGGCAACTTGATGGAGCATCTACTGATAAGCTTGATTATTTTGTTATTTTCATGTAATGTAATCATTAAGGGGGGATGTTGGAGTTAATGCTTACATTCCATATTTAAGAAGTTGGTTTGTGATAGTTGAGAAATTCTCTCAACCTCTCTATCTAATTTGGGAATAAGTTGGATCTCAGAAACTCTATTTAATAGAGTAATCTGAATGTAATTCTGTATGTGAGTGTGTTTACACATACACCATTTGTGCATAATATATGATTGAGTTTTTGTAATTGTGTTGTTTTAGCTATTTTTATCATATTTGTCAAATTTCACTAGCATAACTAGTTTAGGATGGGTCTCATCAGCAAGGTGGCCCAGGATCAAACTTCATGGGGGGTGGTTGTGCCCAGTGCTAGGGGGAGAATACATGCTAAAAAATCCAGTGAGCTAAGGGTTGGTGTAGCCCAAGCCAAGTGAGATCCCTAGTGACTTGGACAGATTAGATTCTCTTGGGTCGCAACTCCTCAAACTTTGACAGATTAGATTCCCTTGGGTCACGACTCCTTAAGCCACAGGTCAAGCATTGAAGATCACAAACAACTTGACTATATATATATAGATAACTTATCTTTATAAAGTTTTTTTCCATTCATAATTTAAGATTAAAATTTCAATTTTTTCATTTAATATAATATTGATTTTTATAAGTTATAATGATCATTATAACAACAATCTTAATGCAAGGCAAAACATAAATATATTGTCATGAATATTTGAACATATGATTTTGACTATAAGAATCCAAAAGGACTCATATGACGAATGAAATGTCCGTAAAAAACCACGAAGGTAGCTAGTTTCTAACAAAGGGTCAAATGAAGCACCAACACCTAACAAACTGATAATCATAATTGTAGTTGCATTTTTCATTGTGTGGAGCTTTCCTTGGGTAGACGAAGCTTATCTATTTTTTAATTTGAAGAAGTTTATTGTGGGAAGCTTTCTTTGTGTGAAACTTTCAATGAAAGCTTTCATTAAAAAACTATAAACCTAAAAATCATAAATATAAATTTATTTTATTTTATTTTATGATATGATCAAATCAAATTTATTTAATAATAAATTTTATCAATTGCTAAAAACAATTAATATTATTATGAAAGCAAAATCAATGTTATTTATGAATGCATGTAGGGAAGCGAGAGTTGTAGGAACCAATGTTTCATTGTGCTGAGTTTCCTTATGTGGAGGTTACAATGAAAGCTTTCATTGTGCAAAGGAAGCAAAGCTCTGCTTAAAAAACTATAAACGTAAAAAATCATAAATATAAATTAAATCAATTTAACTTTATGACCAAATCAAATTTATTTATTAATAAATTTTATCCTCCACGCAATGAAGTATTTCATTAAAAACCTATAAATCTTAAAAAATCATAAATATAAATTAAATTAATTTAACATATTGTAACATAAACTTTTTATCAATTTCTAAAAATAATTAATATTATTATGAAACCAAATTTGGTGTCATTTATTAATGCATGATGGGAAACCCAAGTTGCATGGATCAATGTTTCATTGTATGGAATTTCCTTGTTTTTAAGGATAAATTTTATCTTCCGCACAATCAAAGCTTTCATTAAAAAGCTTTAGCCCTAGAAATCATAAATAAAAATTGAATTATTTTAACGTAGTGTAACAAATTTTTTTTATCAATTGCTAAAAAACAATTAATATTATTATGAAAGCAAATTCAGTGTCATTTATGAATGAATGCACGGAAGCCAGAGTTGCAGGAATCAATGTTTAGTTGTGTGGAGCTTACAATGAAAGTTTCGTTGTGCAAAGTAATCAGAGGAAACTTCCTCAGCATATTGAAAGTTATGCAAGGAAAGCTTAGCAT
The DNA here is from genome assembly GCA_000404065.3 of Pinus taeda. Classification (NCBI taxonomy): domain Eukaryota; kingdom Viridiplantae; phylum Streptophyta; class Pinopsida; order Pinales; family Pinaceae; genus Pinus; species Pinus taeda. The sequence continues at coordinate 85,793 of APFE030639174.1, read as the reverse complement.
AATGAAACATTGACTATGACCAAATCAAATTTAAGTTCTGCAAGGAAAGCTTCGCATAATGAAACATTGACTATGGCCAAATCAAATTTATTTAATAATAAATTGTATCTTCTTTACAACAGAAGCTTTCATTAATACACTATAAACCTAAAAATCATAAATCTAAATTAAATTTATTTTATGACAAATTCAAATCTATTTAATAATAAATTTTATCAATTGCTAAAAACAGATAATATTATTATAAAAGAAAATTCGTTGTCATTAATGAATGCATGTAGGGAAACCAGAGTTTTAGGCATCAATGTTTCATTATGCGGAGCTTACAATGAAAGTTTTCATTGTGGAGAGGAAGCTTCCTCCATACATTGAAAGCTACTCTGCACAAGGAAAGTTTGGCTTAAAAGACTATAAACTTAAAAATCATAAATATAAATTATTTTTATTTAATTTTTAGACCAAATCAAATTTATTTAATAATAAATTTTATTATCCACACAATGAAAGTTTTTAAAGAAGTTGTAAGCCTAAAAACATTAATATAAATTAAATTAAATTTAACTTTATGACCAAATCAAATTTATTTAATAATAAATTTTACCAATTGCTAAAAGCAATTAATATTATTATGAAAGCAAGTTCAATGTCATTTATGAATGCATATAGGGAAGCCAGAGTTGCGGATATTAGTGTTTTATTGTGTAGAGCTTACAATGAAAGTTTTTATTGTGTGTGTTTCATTGTGTAGAGCTTACAATGAAAGTTTTTATTGTGTGTGTTTCATTGTGTAGAGCTTACAATGAAAGTTTTTATTGTGCAGAGAAAGCTTCCTCTGCCTCCTCTGCACAATGAAACATTGACTATGACCAAATCAAATTTCTGTAATAATAAATTTTATTAATTTCTAAAAGAAGTTGGGAGTTATGATACAACAAATTATTTTGTTGATGTTGAAAGCAGAATCTCATAATACATTAAACTATGGGTTTTATTTTTCAAAGCATTGTGAAAAACTTCATATTTCATTTTGCAATAATCAATGTTAAATTAATCTTTGTAATTAATTTATTTATACATGTGTACATTCTCTTTTCTTAAAGCAAATAAGAATTTAAAGAACTAGTGTGAGACTTTGTATATACATATTCTCTTTGCACATATATAAAATGCTATCAAAGTTTTAAATATTTAACTTATCAAAATGCGCGTGGAGCTTACAATGAAAGATTTCAATGTGTGAAGGAAGCTTCCTCCACATAGTGAAAGTATCGAGTTCTTGCTCCATCACACAGAACAATCATTTGCATTTTCATTTTTAGTTGTCTTTGGTATGCAGAGGTGGGAATAACAAAATTTGTGCGAAGGTGAATTTCATTATGTGAAGTGCGGATGTGCAGAGGGAGCTATGCAGAAGTGGCTTTCATTGTGCGAAGTGTGGATGAAGCATGTATGGAAGCGGAAATGATGACAGATTGTGGAAATGGAGTATTTTTTAGAAATGATAAAACACATATCCCATATTGCCTTAATCAATTAATTAGTCGTAGAGACAGTGACTATGTTGCTTTGCAATTATTACCCTTGTTTATATATGTTGTTGTAAGTTATATTATTATTATTATGATAATGATGGTTAAAGTTCACTGAGATTAAAATCAGTTACCAAAATTACATAAAAGTAAAAGATTTCTTGGATTTTTTTAAATATTGTTTTGGTGTTAGAGAAGCATTAGAATAAGCATTCCAAGGCTACAACTTTGTTGGCTTAAAAAGGTTAAGAATGTTAATATTTGAAAGAAGAAATTTCGGCGTAAATACTTGTCCTGACGATGAACCAAACTAGTTGGTTCGAAACGCGTCAACTATGATTTTCTAGGCCAAAATTTCTTCTTTCAATTGTTATGGATCACAGAAGCCTCAATTCAACCAATGTTAATATTGTGAAAATATTTTGAAATTGATATTTAATTTGGATATATACACGGGACTCTATGAGAGTGTTTTTCATCTTAAACCATCTTGGTGTTGTGACAAAGGTGAGATTTTTTAATGCCATAATGTTTTGTTAATTGTCTAACATCTAGTTCTAGTATGTAGAGTCCGAGAGTTAGTTAATATTTTAACAATGTTGATTCTTCTTTACTATATTCAAAACCGAGAGGTACTTTAATCTTCAAGATTAAGATTGACAACCTCCTTGTAATATTTTAATTTTCTTTTATCTTTTAATTATTTATGGCACTATAAATTCTCTTCATACTTAATTATAATAATATTTTTAATATCATCAATGTTTTGCAAAATAACTTTTTCCTTTATTCCCAATTATTTAGCCAAGATTTAGAATATTTATGCCAAGTTTAAAGAAATGTTGGGAGCCTCTTGTCATCCATGTTGTTTATCTTGCAATTGTATATTAAGTTCCTATTCATAGTTGTACTCTCAATTTGGGAAAGACTATTTTTTATGTGAAGGATATGATAAGGTGTATTGCCTTGAATTTTGAGATTATAAATTATAACATTTTTTTGGACACTATCTTTCTTCAAAATTATCTAGAAATAATGTATCCCAAACTTCACATTCATATAAGATAACAAGAGTAATGAGTCTTAAAGATGAACTTTTCCTTATCCCATTATTTTCAAGACCATAATAAGCATTCCATTGTCCTTATGTTTTTCTCAATGTACTTTCTCCAAATTGTTGTTGTCATATAAAAAGTTGGTAAGTGGTTGTTTTGAATTTAACATCATAACCTTTGTTTCATTACTATCATGGTCATCCTTATATGGGAACAAAAGTAGTTGAGCATTAAAAATCAGTTATGGAAGTTATAGGGACTACTTACCATGAGGACAATATCATTGACATATAAAAAAATAGTGAATATATTAACAAAAATCAAACTAACACACCTTGTATTTTGGGCATCTTTATCTGGAATTGTCATTCCCCGAATATTCGGGCATGGACATGGGCCAATCACCACGCCCATGTCCTCTGATTGCCAAATATTCGGGGAATGGGCAATCGAGATAAGCTGAGGGTTGTATTTTTCAAACGATCAATCTTCCAACTTGAGAATGTATATTAAAAAAATAAAAAGCAGTGAAGAATTGTCTTTTTTTTCACAACAATTTTCTCTAGTTAATTTTAACAAAAATCTCACAGAGATTTTTTTATCTTTTAATGTCACAAATGGTTTTTTGAGTGCGAATATATTTATGGATTCAAAATTGTATTTTAAGCAACAAAAAAATCACATTCTTACTTAAAATTGTATCTCGACTATTTTCTTTATAAATTAGGCTACTTACCTCTTATCTTAAAATTAATTTTCTTTTAACTCTTAAAATTGTGAATAACATTTTCATATAACCTTTTTTAATTCTGGTAACATATTCCACATTCATAACTACTTTTTTTCCTGGACGTTCGTAAAGCGTATGCTGTAAGAATAGGTTGTAACAGTCCAAATACAGCTACTTTGATTGTAATTAAGTTCAGGTCATGAATGAAATTCACTACCTAATCAAGTCTCTCTATGCAACAATTTTATAAAGGAGTTGTCTATAATGCGACTTTTTGGAGATTCCGGTGACGGAATCGGGCGGAAGAAATGAGGTTAAATCTTGATTTTTAGCAGTTAAAATGGTTTTTTAACTGCATATTTGAATTCAGCGCCCTGGAAAACCCCTGGGAGCCATTGATTGTACAGAAACTAGCTATCAAACTTGGGATTCCAATGAATTGCTGCCGGATTTTGACCGGAAAAATCCACCGGAAAGTCTTTCAAAAAGTCGCGTTATAAACTACTGCTTTTATAAATACATTTTTATTTTTTATTTTTTTAATTAATATTTATATTGATTTCTATTGGCTGAAATTTTAGTTATGTTATTACACACTTATCGTAATCTGTGATATTTTAGTTATGTTATTACACACTTATCGTAATCTGTGATATACAACCTGACTTCTTCTCCACTACTCTCTGCCATCGCCATTATTATAGCAGAATACTGGATTACCGATTAAATATAATTTAAACTGTGAAGTGAGAGGTTGGGATGATATATTTGATTTTCAAACAAAATTGTTGGGTAATCATTTTTTAAGAAAGTAGGATAGAGAAAAGGTCCATGAAATAAAATTCTATCAGATAGAGGTTCGCTATCACATAAATGTCTGCATTAAAAAGCCATGGAGAAAATCCGTTAGGTGACCTAGTAATAAGGTGAACCGAACCATATTTCTTGGAGTTAAGGTGGTAGATATGAAAGCAAACCATATTCTCAATTATTTGGTTGGTGTTTTTTATTTTCATAATCAAAATACACAATTGAAATGGACAATTGGATATAGTTCAATTCATATGTAAATAATGAGATTTAAATTTTTAAATATTGGATATAGTTCAATTCATAGGTAAATAATGAGATTTTCAAATAAATATCTTAGATTAATTAATAGTATGAGAAAAGACACCAATAAAGTTACTTGCAACTAAATATGCAACCAATTTAATTACAAATTTCTTTAATAAAATAAATAAATAAATCTTACAATATTCTAACCAAATTTTAAGTTTCTCCATACATTTATCCTATTTATCATGTAATACTTTATAGGAACCTTATTCCTCATTAAGTTAAAATTCCGAGTGAGATTGAATTAATAACCAACCTAATTACAAATTTCTTTCATAAAATAAATAAATAAATCCTACAATGTTCTAACCGAATTGTAAGTCTTTTGAGACATTTATCCTATTTATCATGTAATACTTTATAGGAATCTTATTCCTCATTAAGTTAAAATTCCAAGTGAGATTCAATCAATAAGGTCAACTTTAATTTGCATTAATGTTATTTTGTCATAATTATTTCAAGCTAATTGTCTCATAGAGTTTTATCATAGGGTTGTCTCTATTGGTACTAGTCATATTCAAGGCTAAAATTGTTACAAATTTATATTTCAATAAACGAAATTAGTAACAAAGTTGTTCATATCTGCAAAAAATACATAATTATAATTAAACAAAATATCATAATCTACCAGTCATTAAAACCTTAAATTAAAACTAAGCGGGAAGATTCTGCTAGTATTTTTCAAATTTGGTAAAGAATTTTTTGAAATAATTTAAGTTTTATATAATGTAATTTATAAAAATATTAATATCTTAAGATATTTCAAAACACTTAATCTATTTATGTAATTAAAATTATATTTTATATAATTAATATTAAAAATTATATTATCAAATTCTAATTAACAAAAAAAAATACATTCTATAATGAAATTAAATGAAATGATATTTTAACGTCTACCAGATTAAAATAGTTTATGGGACCATTAGTTCCCTATCTTTTTGTCTTTTGCAATTCAATTATTTTCTTATTCAAATTGGTAATGAGTTGGCCCAACCTTCTAACAATCCCCTAGCTAAAAAGACAATGTCAAGAAACTGATGCTAACATATTCTCATAACTTGCTCTGATATCTTTGAACGCATCACATTCCAAAATGAAATGTATGTTTTTCCATTTCCACTACCCCGGGCATGCAAAATGTACACACATGTTCTTCCCAAGCTTTTTTAGGCATTTTCCACCATCATGTTTCACACCAAAGTTGATGCGAGTTGGTTCTTAATTGAGCAATAAGAACCTTTTCCCTCCATAGAATGCTAGCTCCATTGTATTTTTTTGTTGTTAAAAGAACACGCATAGGGTTGAATTCCTCAATGTGGTATTTCTTCTTTCTATGCAACCCTTTTCCTCATACCCATTTACAAAACTTCTCCATAACAAAATTCTTTGGCTCCTTGCTATTTGTGGGACAAACATTGAGGCAGATATTCCATTTTTACATCCATGTGTAGTTTTGTCTCATCCATGTTTTCTTTCTTTCACTCATGCCTTCATTGAAGATAACATTAGGACATCTACCTACTCCCATTTACTCAATTCTTTTTAGATATCTTATGAGTCGCACCATAGCAATTGCTTTGGTGGGAGTTTCTCCTGTTTCACTCAAAATTATCTCATAAGGTACCGAACTTTTCATTTTGAACTTGCTCATGATCAAGTGTTTTTGGATTTTCTCAATTTGTTTCCATTTTGAGACGGGGGTGCTGCTAAACCACAAATCACACTCATATGGCATCACTGGACAAACTAGGATTCCAAAAAGCACTTTAATCGTTTTCCAATCCCATAACTCTACATCTCTACATCTGTTTTGAAGAGTATATAATGGTTTCCACCCTCCTAAAATTCTCTTCTTTTTGTAGTCCTCCCAATTAAGTTTTTTGTTGAAATCAATTCTATGGTACTTGTACTCATTTACTTCTTCAAGAATGTTGCCTTCAAAGAAGAACATATATTGGCTATGCTTTCTTTTATTAGAGAAAATCATTATTTTGGTCTTCCTAGTATTTACTTGCATCCCCACGGCTCTACAAAAATGCTCATGGGCATATAGGTGCATTTGCAATCCATGGGTTGATTTAGTAATCACTACAAGATCATTAGCATATAAAAGAAGCTTTATCATAAACTCCCCCAACCGAACACCATCTCCACCTTGCAGATTTAACCACTCTTCCAATTTATCGATATATAAACCAAAACGAGTAGGGGATAGAGGGAAACCTTGCTTGACTCCAATTTCACCTCTAAAGCTTTCTGAAATACTTGCTGAGGTTCTAATTTTGACTTTCACCTCTTCATAAAGTATATGGATAGTGGCTCTATAATGCAAAGGACGTTCAAGTTCTTCCATTCTACGCCACAACTTATCTCTAGGGATTGTGTCAAATGCCTTTTTGAAGTCAACAAAGCAATAGAATACTTCTTTGTCCCCCAAAATGATCCAGGTGGATATTGGTGGCCACCCGCCAATTCCACTTGGACGCCACCATTGTTTCTTTCAGTTTTTTAGTTTCCTGAATTGTAGCATAGTTTACTATTTTTAGCAGTTTTTTGAGTCCTAAACTTCTGGATCCATTTTGAGGCCCTAAATGACGTTGTTTTGGCAATCTACAGCCAACGATATTTTGCCTAGATTTGTCTTTTTTGTCGTAGTCCTTGGAGGGATCTTTCTAACGAGTTATCATGCGTGTCAAACAAAGATAATATGACCTAGTTGTGGCCCTGGGAAACTTGCTATCCAACTCACCCCAACGGGGCCCATAAACTCTTGATGTTACATCTCCTCGAGTTAGGGTTTTGGTTGTTTAGGGTTTGCTCTTATTGTTCAATAATAAAAAGGACCTTGGGCCTCATTGTAAGGCATTTCAGAGGCATGTAACTACCACATCTCTTCTCATAGATAAGCTACCATCGCTCGAGCTAGTCTTATTTCCGTTTTGTTTGTAAGCATATTTCAGTATTTGATATTAATGAAATGAAGTGTGATTTCTACTGCATCTTTGTATTTATGGTTATATCTGTAATTTGTTGCGTTCATGTTTAAATCTAGATCAGTGGTATCAAAGGGGTATGTTCTTTCTCTGTTTTTCTTTGCGTGTCCCCAACGAGGTCAGGATATAAGGAGTTAGGGCTTGAACTGGTCGAACCTTTGCAAGACCAGTCTCGCAAATCCCGATGGCCTCCCATGGCGGATGAAAAGAAAGATGAGGGGGCAGGAGATCTTATCAAAATATTGCTCGAGGAAGCCCTCAAGCGACAAAGGAATGCGATGATGGAAACTTTGCCTAGATCCTTTAGCAGCTACCCAGGGGTGACGCATCTACTTCCAACAGCTACTCTAGAAGTGTCGCACCCTTTAAGGTACAAGTTAACTTTGAGATTCCCATATTTGAGGGTTAGACAGATGCAGATGCTATAAATAAATGGTTAAATATGATAGAAGGATATTTTTTCTTTCATGATTTTTCTAGCCGGGAAAAGATCACCTTTGCACTTCTCAAAGCAGCCCCCCGCGTCAAGGACTGGTGGGAAACCTACTATGAGTAGAAGGATGAAAGTACAAACTCACTGTTTTCAGTCGCACCCACTTGGAACTCGTTCCGGGATGCCATCAAGGAGAAATACTACCCTATCCGGAGCTATGAGGATAAATACATAAAGTGGACAACGCTGTGACAGAGAAGGGACCAAGATGTGTCAGAGTTTACCAATGTTTTTCATACCCTTCGAACAAAGTTGGGTATCAAGGATTCTGAGAAGCATTTGGTTCTCAAGTACCTTAGCTGCCTGCGCAAGTACATCCAAGACAAGATGGAATTCTTAGACATCTCCTCGCACGACACGACATACCGATATGTGGTCAACATCGAGCAAAATGTTAAACAGAAGAAGCAAGGCCTTGGATTTGTGAATATGAAGTAGGGGAAAGGTGCCCCCAAACCACAGAACAAAGGACAAAGCCAAGGTGGGCGGTCCAGGACAACCCGCCAAAGCCGCAAGCAAAGAACAACGCCGCAAAGCTGAAGAAGGACACATGAAAGTGGTGTGAGTTCCATAAGAGCTCCACTCACAACACAAGTGAGTGTTGGGCCAAGAAGTCATTGGTGGCTGAGCTAAACGCTTCGAAATTAGGTGCATGTTACAACTCTAAGTTAGAACCTGACAATGGGGAATGACAAAGGGAAGCAAATTATCGATGTGGAGCCCAATGCCACTGTTGCCACCATAAACATCCATAGGGAGGAACTCGAAGATCAAGAGGAGGAGGAGCGCCTCTTCCACTCCCAAATATGGCTAAAGGGTTCCCCGCTACAGTTCATTGTCGACAACGGGAGCCAAAGAACCTCATTTCGGAAGAGGTCATGAAGCGGCTAGGCTTACCGACCACAACACATCCACAACTATACATCATTGGGTGGCTTCACCAAGGACGGGATCTTCGCATGAGCCAATAGTGTCGCTTTCCATACAACATCAAGCCCTTCACAAATGAGGTATTATGTGACGTTGCTCCCCTTAATGTTTGTGATGTATTATTAGGCCAACCATACTTATGGAAGCGACATGATGTGTATGAGTCAAGGCCTCATGTTGTTATTGTTACTTTGGGAAATAAGTTGTACAGGATACCGGAGGTAGCACCGCCTACCACAATCTCTTTGGTTACTGCAAAACAATGCAGTAAGCTCATTTCCAAAACTGGTAAATTTGTTTTTCTGATGATACGCCCTCAGGGAAAGAAGAAGACAGTGGCCACAAACTCCAGACAGGACCCCTCTACACGGAAACAACAAATGGACAAGGTTGTGGAGGAGTACGAAGGCATCTTCACCTCCCCCACAAGGGTGCCTCTACATTGTCAGGTCAAGGACTCCATCGATCTAACCCCAGGTGCGTTGGTGCCCAATGGACCAATCTATTAGCACTCCGTTCTGGAGAAAGTTGAAATCAAGAGGAATATTCAAGAACTGCTACAGAAAGGTCACATCTGTCCAAGTTCATTATCCTGTGGGAGCCTGATTGTGTTTGTACAGAAGAAGGATGGGACTTGGAGACTCTATATTGACTACCGAGCACTGAACAAGATCACTATCCGGAATAGGTACACAATCCCATGAATTGATGACCTTATGGACCAACTGAAGGGGGAAAATTATTCAGCAAGATCGACTTGAAGTCCGGCTATCACTAGGTACTAATCGAACCCTCCGATGTGTGGAAGACTTCCTTCAAAGCCAAGGAGGACCTTTTCAAATAGTTGGTTGTGCCTTTTGGCTTGACGAATTCTCCTGCAACCTTCATGAGGTTGATGGATGACATCTTGTGGCCATTCTTCAACTCATTTGTAGTGGTATACTTGGATGACATCTTGATCTTCAACCAGAGTTGGGAAGAGCACCTCCACCACATCTGAAAGGTTCTCCAAACAATGCGGCAACACAAGCTGTGTTGCAATTTGGAGAAATGCACTTTTGGCATGACCTAGGTTCAACATCTGGGATACATTATTTATGAACAAGGGGTGTATGTGGATCCATCCAAGATCCAAGTCATTCATGTTGGGATTCTCTCATATCACTTGGCCCTTGAGTCAAGTCACTAAGGGAAGAGCAAAAACAAAATTATTTTGGTCTGAATCTCAACAAAAGGCATTCGTAGAGTTGAAACATCGCCTCTGCTCTTCACCAATGCTCACTTTACCAGACTTGCAACAGCCATGTGAGATCGAGATAGATGCCTCTGACTATGTTATTGGGGCAGTCCTTACTCAACATGCGCATCCAGTGGCATATCATAGTGAGACACTTTCAGACACAATCTGGAAGTATCCCACTTATGACAAAGAGATGTATTACATTATGCAATGTTGTCGAGAATGGAAGCATTACATTTTGGGGAAGGAAACGGTAATCCACACAGACCACCAACCCCTACTGTTCATACAGATGCAAGGGAAGTTGCAGAATGATCGCCATCAAAAGTGGTTCACATGCCTGCAGCAGATCCATTTCAATATCAAGTATAAGAAGGGTAGCACCAATAATGTTACAGAATGCCTTAGCCGACACTGATCATGGCTTTAACCACTGTGCTCAACTCTTATGGGAACGAGACTTATGATTGGTCACTTCTCTACAAAAGCGACCCAGAGTTCGGCCACACATACCAGAGGCTCTTGGAGGGTCAGCAAGTTCCATATTTTCACCTCCAGGATGCCCTGCTATGCCACCTGGGACACCTTTGTGTTCCTTCAAGTGAGTGAGCCAAGATGATTTGGGAAGCGCACTACAGTCAAACTATTGGGCATTTCGGGGTCAAGAAAACAGTGGCAGTACTGTAGAAGTATTTCTACTGGTCGAATCTTCGACAAGATGTCAGGAAGTACATCAGATCCTGCACTACCTACACCATTACCAAACCAACCATCAACAAGCAAGGCCTCTATACTCCGTTGCCTACCCGTAATCGACCTTGGGAATCCATCTCCATGGATTACAAATCGAGCCTTCCTTCCACTGAGCATGGCAACAACTGCGTTTTTGTGGTAGTCGACAGAATCTCAAAGATGGCCATTCTAGCAGCCTGCAAGAAGAATATCACAGCAGAAGCCACTGCTAAAATCTTTTTTGAACGAGAATGGATACACTTTGGGATCCCACAGTATATCATCTCAGATCGAAACAACAGGTTCCTCAATACATTTTGGTCCAGTCTCTGGTCGATGCTGGACACCAAGCTCACTAAGTCCAAAACTTTCCATCCCCAAACTGATGGCCAGACAGAGGTCGTCAACAGGATGATCATACACATTTTGTGCATTTACAACTCAAAGCATCCATGCACATGGGATGAGAGCCTTCCCTATGTCCAGCACAGTTATAACAGGGCTCTCCACAACTCGATTGGCCACAACCCTTTTCAGGTGGGCTTGGGATTCCAGCCACTATGTCCCTTGATGTGGCCATACCATTTGTAGCTACTCAGGTAGATTTGGTTCATGTCCAATCAGAAGCCGATAAGGCAAACAACTTCATTGAGCACATCCAACATATCCGCGAGCAAGTCCATGACATTCTAGAGAAATCAAATGCCAAGTACAAGCAGCAACATGATCAACATCAAGTGCCACACACGTTTCGGGTGGGCGACAAAGTCTGGTTGCATTTGCAGAAGTAACGCCTTATCGGAGCCTATTGTAAGCTCAGACCACTCCGATATGGTCCTTACACCATTACCAAGGTTGTGGGTGACAATGCATTTGAGAGAAACATTCCCCCATTCCTTGGCCTACACCCAGTGTTCAATGTGGACCACCTTATACCATACTTCCCACCATTGTTGGACACATCAGACATTGCAAAGTAACTCACACCTACAAAGTTAAATCCAGATTGCATGGAGAAAGCCACAACTGATTAGAGCATGGACACGTAGATCAAGAACACTCGCCAGTAGAAGATCCAACTGTATCGAGTTATCAAAGCAGGTCAACTCCTTCACTAGGGAAAGTGGCTCACCAGGGACCAAGTTCAGCAGAAGTTTGCTCATCTCATGGACGAACTCAACGAAATGGGGAACATTTCTTCCTAAGGGGGGAGGAATGATCCAGGTGGATATTGGTGGCCACCTGCCAATTCCACTTGGACCCCCAACATTGTTTCTTTCAGTTTTTCAGTTTCCTTAATTGTAGCACAGTTTACTATTTTTAGTAGTTTTTTGGGTCCTAAATTTCCAGAGTCGTTTTTAGGCCCTAAAGGACATTATTTTGGCAATCTAAAAGACTTTTTTTGGAAATCTACCACCAGCAATTTTCTGGCTAAAATCGTCTTTCTCGTTGTAGTCCTCAGAGATATCTTTCCAACAAGTTATCATGCACGTCAAACAAAAGTAATATGACCAAGTCACAACCCCGAGATGTTGGTTGTCCAACTCAACCCAATGAGGACCATAAACTCTTGGCGTTACATCTCCTTGGGTTAGGGTTTTGGTTTTTTAGGGTTTGCTCTTATTGTTCAATAATAAAAAGCCCCTTGAGCCTCATTGTAAGGCAGTTTAGAGGCATGTAGCCACCACATCTCTTCTCAGAGATAAGCTACCATCGCCTGAGCTAGTCTTATTTCCATTCTGTTTGTAAGCATATTTCAGTATTTGATATTAATGAAATGAAGTGCGATTTCTACTGCATCTTTGTATTTATGGTTATATCTGTAATTTGTTGCGTTCCTATTTTAATCTGGATCAGTGGTATCAGAGGGGTCTACTCTTTCTCTGTTTTTCTTTGCATGTCCACAACAAGGTCAGGATATAAGGAGTTAGGGCTTGAACTAGCTGAACCTTTGCAATACCAACCTCGCAAATCCCGACGTCCTCCCATGGCGGATGAAAATAAAGACAAGAGGGCAGGAGATCATATCAAAATCTTGCTCGAGGAAGCCCTCGAGCGACAAAGGAACACGATGATGGACAAGTTTTCCCAAATCCTTTAGAAACTACCCATGGGTGACGTATGTACTTCTGGCAGCTACTATGGAACCACCACACCCTTTAAGGTACAAGTTAACTTTGGCATTCCCATATTTGAGGGTCAAATAGATGCAGACGTTGTAGATAAATTGTTAAATTTGCTAGAAGGATATTTTTCCATTCATGATTTTTCCAATCGGGAAAAGATCACCTTTGCACTCCTCAAAGAACCCCCCCACGACAAGGACTAGTGGGAAACCTACTATGAGTAGAAGGATGAAAGTACGAACTCACTGATTTCAGCCGCACCCACTTAGAACTCGTTCCGGGATGCCATCCAGGAGCAGTACTACCCTCTCAGGAGCTATGAGGATACGTACATAAAGTGGACAACGCTGCGACAAGGAAGGAACCAAGATGTGCCGGAGTTTACCAATGTTTTTCATACCCTTCGCACGAAGTTAGGTATCAAGGATTCTGAGAAACATTTGGTTTTCAAGTACCTCAACTGCCTATAGGTACATCTAGGACGAGATGGAATTCCTGGACATCTCATCGCTCTGCACGACATACCGATATGAAATATTAAGAAAAAGTTTAAATAGAAGAAGCGACACTTTGGATCTACGAATCCAAAGCAGGGGAAAGGTGCCCCCAAACTGCAGAACAAATGACAAATCCAAGGCAGCACGGCCCAGGACAACCCGCCAAAGTTGCAAGCAAAGAACAATGCCGCAAAGCCGAATAAGGACACAGGAAAGTGATGTGATTTCCATAAGAGCTCCACTCACAACACAAGTGAGTGTCGGGCCAAGCAGTCACTGGTGGCCAAGCTAAAGGCTTCGGAATCAGATGCATGTTACTACTCTGAGTTAGAACCTGACAAGGGGAATGAAAAAGGGAAGCAGATTATCGATGCAGAGCCCATTGCCACTGTTGCCACCACGAAGATCCAGAAAGAGGAACCCAAAGATCTAGAAGAGGAGGAGTGCCTCTTCCATTCCCATATGTGGGTAAAGGGTTCCCCACTACAAGTCATTGTCAACAGTGGGAGCCAAAAGAACCTCATTTCGGTAGAGTTCATGAAGCAACTGGGCTTACTGACCACAGCACATCGACAACCGTACACCATCGGGTGGCTTCACCAAGGACGGGATCTTCGCGTGATCCAACAGTGCTACCGTCCGTACAACATCAAGCCCTTCAAGGATGAGGTATTATGTGACGTTGCTCCCCTTGATGTTTGAGATGTATTATTACACCAACCATACTTATGGAAGCTACATGATGTGTATGAGTCAAGGCCTTGTGTTGTTATTGTTACTTTGGGAAATAAGTTGTACAGATATCGGAGGTAGCACCGCCTACCGCCATCTCTTTGGTTACTGCAAAACAATGCAGTAAGCTCATTTCCAAAACCAAGAAATTTGTTTTCCTAATGAATCGCCCTCATGGAAAGAAGAAGATGGTGGCCACGACCTCCAGACAGGGCCCCTCCACACGCCAACAACATATGGGCAAGGTCATGGAGAAGTATGAGGACATCTTCACCACCCCCACAGGGGTGCCTCTGCACTGTCAGGTCAACCACTCCATCAATCTGACCCCAGGTGCTTCATTGTCCAATGGACCAATCTATCGGTGCTCGATTATGGAGAACGATGAAATCAAGATGTAGATTCAGGAGTTGCTGCAGAAAGGTCACATTCGTCCAAGTTCATCTCCTTGTGGGAGCTTGATCGTGTTGGTACAGAAGAAGGATGGGACTTGGAGACTCTGCATTGACTACCGGGCGCTGAACAAGATCATTGTCCGGAATAGTTACATGATCCCACGGATTCATGACCTTCTCAACCAACTGAAGGGGGCAAGATATTTTAGCAAGATCGAATTGAAGTCTGGCTATCACGAGGTACCAATCAAACCCTCCGATGTGCGAAAGACTGCCTTCAAAGCCAAGGAGGTCCTCTTCGAATGGTTGGTTATGCCTTTTAGGTTGACAAATGCTCCTGCAACCTTCATGAGGTTGATGGATAACATCTTGCGACCATTCACCAACTCATTTGTAGTGGTATACTTAGATGACATCCTGATCTTTGACCAAAGATGGGAAGAGCACCTCCACCACATCTGACAAGTTCTCCAAACACTGCAGCAACACAAGATGTGTGCCAATTTTGAGAAATGCACTTTTAGCATGACCCAAGTTCAACATCTGGGATACATTATTGATGAACGAGGGGTGCATGTGGATCTAGCCAAGATCCAAGTCATTCAGGATTTGCCAGCCCCAACCACTCTGACAAAGCTTCATAGCTTTCTAGGTCTTGCCAATTTCTACCGCAGGTTCATGTTGGGATTCTCTCATATCACTTGGCCCTTGAGTCAAGTCACCAAGGGAGGAGAGAAAGCAAAATTATTTTGGTTTGAATCTCAACAAAAGGTATTCGCAGAGTTGAAACATCACCTGTACTCTACACCAGTGCTCACTTTACCAGACTTGCAACAGCCATTTGAGATCGAGGGAGATGCCTCTGACTATGTTATGAGGATAGTCCTTACTCAACAAGGGCATCGAGTGCCATATCACAGTGAGACACTTTCAGACACAATCCGGAAGTATCCCACTTATGACAAAGAGATGTATTCCATTGTGCAGGCTTGTCGACAATGGAAGCATTACATTTTAGGGAAGGAAATGGTCATCCACACAAACCATTGACCCCTGTAGTTCATATAGATGCAAGGGAATTTTTAGAATGATTGCCATCAAAATTGGTCCACATACCTACAACAATTCCATTTGAATATCAAGTATAAAAAGGGTCCACCAATAATGTTTCATACTGCCTCAGTCGACCACCGTTCATGGCGTTAACCACCATGATCAACTCTTGTGGGCACGAGACTTCTGATTGGCCACTTCTCTACAAAAGCGACCCAAAGTTCAGCCACATATACCAGAGGCTCTTGTAGGGTAAGCAACTTCTAGATTTTCACCTCCAGGATGCCCTGCTATGCCACTTGGGACACCTTGTGTTCCTTCAAGCGAGCGAGCCAAGACGATTTAGGAAGCGCAGTACAATCAGCTATTGGGCATTCTGAGGTTGAGAAAACAGTGGTAGCACTGCAGAAGTATTTCTACTGGCTAAAGCTTCGACAGGATGTCGGGAAGTACATTAGATCATGCATTGTCTACACCATTGCCAAACCAACCATCAACAAGCAAGGCCTCTATACTCCGCTGCCTACCCCTAATCAACCTTGGGAATCCATCTCCATGGATTACATGTCGGGCCTTCCTTCTACTAAGCATGGCAATGACTGTGTTTTTGTGGTAGTCGACAGATTCTCGAAATGGCCATTCTGGCGACTTGCAAGAAGAATATCATAACAGAAGCCACTACTAAAATCTTCTTTGAACGAGTGTGGGTACACTTTGGGATCCCATGGTCTATCGCCTCAAATCGGGATAGCAAGTTCCTCAGTACATTTTGGTCTAGTCTCTGGTCGATGTTGGACACCAAGCTCACTACGTCCACAGCTTTCCATCCCCAAACTGATGGCCAGACAGAGGTCGTCAACAGGATGATCGTACACATTCTACACATGTACAACTCAAAGCATCCATGCCAATTGGGTGAGAGCTTTCCCTATGTCTAGCGTAATTATAATCAGACTCTCCACAACTCAACTGGCCATGGCCCTTTTTAGGTGGGCTTGGGATTCCAGCCACTATGTCCCATTGATGTGGCCATACCATTTGCAGCTACTCAGGAAGATTCAGCTCATGTCCAGTTGGAATTCAATAAGGAAAACAACTTCATTGAGCACATCCAACATATCTGCCAGCAGGTCCATGACAATCTGGAGAAATCAAATGCCAAGTACAAGCAGCGACATGATCAATATCGAGTGCCACACAAGTTTCGGGTGGGCGACAAAGTCTAGTTGCATTTGTAGAAGGAACACCTTACCGGAGCCTATCGTAAACTCAAACCACTCTGATATGGTCCTTACACCATTACCAAGGTTGTGGATGACAATGCATTTGAGCTCATCATTCACCCATTCCTTGGCCTGCACCCAATGTTCAATGTGGACTGCGTTCAACCATACTTCCCACCATTGTTGGTCACATCAGACATTGTAGAACAACTCACACCCACAAAGTTAAATCCAGATTGCATGGAGGAAGCCGCCACTGATCGGATCATGGACACACATATCAAGAACACTCGCCAGTAGAAGATCCAACTGTATCGAGTTCTCAAAGTATGAAAACTCCTTCTCCAGGGAAAGTGGCTCACTAGTTACCAATTTCAGCAAAAGTTTCTCATCTCATGGAGGAACTCAATGCAATGGGGACCATTTCTTCCTAAGGGGGGAGGAATGATGTAGGTGGATATTGGTGGCCACCTGCCAATTCCACTTGGACCCCCACCATTGTTTCTTTCAGTTTTTTAGTTCCTTAATTGTAGCACAGTTTACTATTTTTAACATTTTTTTGGGTCCTAAACTTTTGGAGCCGTTTTTGGTCTCTAAACGACATTTTTTTGGAAATCTAAAAAACTCTATTTTGGAAATCTACCACCAGTGATTTTTTGCTTAAAAACATCTTTTCCGTCATAGTTCTTCGAGAGATCTTTCCAACAGGTTATCATGTGCGTCAAACAGAGATAGTATGACCAAGTTGCAACACCAGGATGTTGGTTGTCCAACTCACCCCAATAAGGCCCATAAACTCTTGGTGTCACATCTCCTCGGGTTACGGTTTTGGTTGTTTAGGGTTTGCTCTTATTGTTCAATAATAAAAATTCCCATGAGCCTCATTGTAAGGCAGTTCAGAGGCATGTAGCTGCCACATCTCTTTTCAGAGATAAGCTACCATTGTCCAAGCTAGTCTTATTTCCATTCTATTTTTAAGCATATTTCAGTATTTGATATTAATGAAATGAAGTGTGATTTCTACTGCATCTTTGTATTTATGGTTATATATGTAATTTGTTGTGTTCATGTTTAAGTCTGGATAAGTGGTATCAGAGGGGTCTGCTCTTTCTCTGTTTTTCTTTGCATGTCCCCAACGAGGTCGGGATATAAGAAGTCGGGGCTTGAACTGGTCGAACCTTTGCAAGAACAGCCTCAGAAATCCCAACGGCCTCCCATGGTGGATGAAAATAAAGCGAGGGGGCAGGAGATCCTATCAAAATCTTGCTCAAGGAAGCCCTTGAGCGACAAAGGAATGCGATGATGGCCAACTTTGCCCAGATCCTTCAACAACGACCCAGGAGTGACGCATCTACTTCCGGCAGCTATTCTGGAACCGCCATACCTTTTAAGGTACAAGGTAACTTTGAAATTCCCATATTTGAGAGTCAAATAGATGCAGATGTTGTAGATAAATGGTTTAATCTGTTAGAAGGCTATTTTTATGTTCATGATTTTTCCAGTCGGGAAAAAATCACCTTTGCACTTCTCAAAGTAGCCCCCCACATCAAGTACTGGTGAGAAACCTACTATGAGTAGAAGGATGAAAGTACGAACTAACGTTTTTCAGCCGCACCCACTTGGAACTTGTTTTGGGATGCCATCAAGGAGCAATACTACCCTGTCAGTAGCTATGAGGATAAATACATAACGTGGACAATGCTGCGATAGGGAAGGTACCAAGATGTGTCGAAGTTTACTAATGTTTTTCATACCCTTCGCACGAAGTTGGGTATCAAGGATTATGAGATGCATTTGGTTCTCAAGTACCTCAGCTTCCTGCATAGGTACATCCAAGATGAAATGGAATTCCTAGACATCTCCTCACTCGGCACGGCATACCGATATGCGATCAATATTGAGAAAAAGTTTAAACAGAAGAAGTGAGACTTTGGATCTGCGAATCCGAAGCAGGGGAAAGGTGCCCCCAAACCACAGAACAAAGGACAAATCCAAGGTGGGGTGGCCCAGGACAACCCGCTAAAGCTGCAAGCAAATAACAACGCCGCAAAGCCAAAGAAGGACACGGGAAAGTGGTGTGAGATCCATAAGAGATTCACTCACAACACAAGTGAGTGTCGGGCCAAGCAGTCATTGGTGGCCGAGCTAAAGGCTTTGGAATCAGATGCATGTTATGACTCTGACTCAGAACCCGAGAAGGGGAATGAAAAAGGGAAGTATATTATCGATGTAGAGCCCAATGCCACCATTTCCACCACGAAGATCCAGAAGGAGGAACCCGAAGATCCAGAGGAGGAACCCGAAGATCCAGAGGAGGAACCCGAAGATCCAGAAGGAGGAACCCGAAGATCCAGTTCATTGTCGATAGTGGGAGCCAAAAGAACCTCATTTCAGCAGAGGTCGTGAAGTGGCTAGGCTTACTAACCACAACACATTGACAACTGTACACCATCGAGTGTCTTCACCAAGGACGGGCTCTGTGCGTGATCTAGCAGTGTCGCCTTACATACAACATCAAGCCCTTCACGAATGAGGTATTATCTGACGTTTCTCCCCTCGATGTTTGTGATGTGTTATTAGGCCAACCATACTTATGGAAGTGACATGTTGTGTATGAGTCAAGGCCTTGTGCTATTATTGATACTTTGCGAAATAAGTTGTACAGGATACTGGAGGTAGCACCACCTACCGACATCTCTTTGGTTACTACAAAACAATGCAGTAAGCTCATTTTCAAAACTGGGAAATTTGTTTTCCTGATGATACGCCCTCAGGGAAAGAAGAAGACAGTGGCCATAACCTCTAGAGAGGGCCCCTCCACACAGCAAAAACATATGGACAAGGTCATGGAGGAGTATGAGGACATCTTTACCTCCCCCAAAGGGGTGCCTTTGCACTGTCAGGTCAATCACTCCATCGATCTGACCCCAGATGCGTCGTTGCCCAATGGACCAATCTCTCTGCGCTCCATTCTAGAGAACGACGAAATCAAGAGGTAGATTTAGGAGCAATTACAGAAAGGTCACATCTATTCGAGTTCATCGCCCTGTGGGAGCCTAATCATGTTGGTATGGAAGAAGGATGGGACTTGAAGACTCTGTATTGGCAACCAGGCGTTGAACAATATCACTGTCCAGAATAGGTACCTGATCCCACAGATTGATGACCTTCTGGACCAACTGAAGGGGGAAAAATATTTCAGCAAGATTGACTTGAAGTCTGGCTATCACTAGGTATCAATCGAACCCTCCGATGTGTGGAAGATTTCCTTCAAAGCCAAGGAGGCCTTTTCGAATGGTTGGTTATGCCTTTTGGGTTGATGAATTGTCCTGCAACCTTCATGAGGTTGATGGATGACATCTTGCGGCCATTCACCAAAAGTGCATTTCTCCAAACAATGCGGCAACACAAGCTGTGTTGCAATTTGGAGAAATGCACTTTTGGCATGACCTAGGTTCAACATCTGGGATACATTATTTATGAACAAGGGGTGTATGTGGATCCATCCAAGATTCAAGTCATTCATGTTGGGATTCTCTCATATCACTTGGCCCTTGAGTCAAGTCACTAAGGGAAGAGCGAAAACAAAATTATTTTGGTCTGAATCTCAACAAAAGGCGTTTGCAGAGTTGAAACATCGCCTCTGCTCTTCACCAATGCTCACTTTACCAGACTTGCAACAGCCATGTGAGATCGAGATAGATGCCTCTAATTATGTTATCGGGGCAGTCCTTACTCAACATGCGCATCCAGTGGCATATCACAGTGAGACACTTTCAGACACAATCTGGAAGTATCCCACTTATGACAAAGAGATGTATTCCATTATGCAGTGTTGTCGAGAATGGAAGCATTACATTTTGGGAAAATGCACTTTTGGCATGACCCAAGTTCAGTATCTGGGATACATTATTGATGAACGAGGGATGCATGTGGATCCAGCCAAGTGATCTGAAAATGGGGCACTAAAGGCTTCTTGTCTAACTTACAAGAACCTCCCACTTCCAAAGCTTAAATGTTCCCAAGATCTAGTGATTAACCAATTGCGGAATTAATAATGCTTGAAAATAGGTGTATGCTTGTGTTTATTTTTAACTGTTAATGTGCTTTAAGTTTATTTTCTTGAACGGATATAAAACATATAACAACAAATAAAGCAGCAATGCCATGTAGCAACAAAGCAAACACACATAACAACAATATAATATGGAGTTCACCCAAAAATCTTGGGCTACGTCTCCTTGAGCTCTAGTCAACTCGACTAGGCTCTTTAGGATTATGGAAAAGTCCTTTTACAAGCTCCACGCTCAACTCCACTATATTACATAGAAACAATGGGCTTAGAACACCATCTCATCCCTGGCTCTGAAGGTCTTAGGCTTTTTGGCTCTGGCTCTTGACTCTGACTCTGGCTCTCGAATCTAGCTCTAGCTCTGGCCCTGGCTCTGCATCTTGGCTCTGGCTCGTGGCTCTAGCTCTTGTTCTAGCTCTAGCTCTCGGCCTTTGCGTGCCTCTCTAATTTGCTTGATGTCCAAGAAACTCTCTCAGCAACCTTCAGCTCTCTGGTTCACTCGCTCGACCTCCAAGTGATCCCAAAGACACCCTCAGCTGCCTGTGTTGTCCGCTCTGCCTACTCTTTGCAGCTCTACCTCGTCAATTGATCTCTCTGGCTTCTTTGAGGCATTCCTCTAGCTCTGCGGCTTCCTGTCCATTTCTCTGCATATAATCATTCCTCTATCTCTTCATCTGACCCTCTGGCTTCTGGATCTGTGGCTCTACGCATTACAAATGCATCATTGCTTATAAAATGCCTGCTTGTTGCGTGGCACAATGATTAAGGGATGTTACAAAGGAATAAAGCCCTTTCTTCAGGCAAAACCCAAAAATGGAACAAAATTCCAATACACAGAGTTTTTCTGAAAATACACTATCGGGCGCAAAATCCCGAACTTCAAATTCTCTAAAATCGCACTTATAAACCCTTTCAGATCCACCTTTTATGGCTATCGCAAGCCCACCATTGATCTGCGTGATCTCCGATCCAACGGCTGACAGTCTGTTTCGGGTGGCTTATGTGCACGAAGATTACCCACCCAAAAAGGCAGTTTTCTCTCTCCTACACCATGCCACGTGTTGGCCAGTGTATGGGTTCGGACGGAGCCCGTCCAATACCACTTATCGCCTGAGGCTTGCTCAAAATCTCACTTACCAGGGAACTCAAATAACCTAAAGCCACATATTTAAACCTTTTGGGTCTGTGTTTATCACTTCGGATCGTTTCCTTTGTATTTCAGTTTCTATAGCGGAAAGGCACTAATACACAGAAAATCCGAAAATCCCAGATTTCAAATTTTATGCAATCGAGTCCATAATCCCTATTGGGTCCAGGTCCTGATCGCTAATCACAATCGCAACGACCTGGGGGTATGCCCACTGCCGATCCGTCGATCGTCGCTATCGCACCTCGCGTATCGCATCGGCAGGGGTCTTATACCTGTTGCTCCTCTAATCACCGATTGTTGATATCACTCATCGCAATCGCATTGTCGCATATCACCCAGTCGCATGTCGCTATGCCTGGGGTCCCAATATCGAGCGAAGACCTACCTCCGATCCGATATATCGGAGATTACTGATCGGGGGTCCTTCCGCCTTTGCGTTAAATCCATCCCTTTGCACATTTGCGATGTGATTTCCTTAAGGAGCCTTTTAGGCCATTTTTATAAGAAATGCCTCCTTTTCCAAAGGACAAAGGCAATCTTCTTTCTACAATAACTTCTTCATCCAAAGTCCATTTTAGCCCATTCAAGTTGCAGTAGATTTAGAATGAGAAGATATATGCAATGGGGCTATTCCCAAGAGCATCCTTGGACTTTCATTTTCCTCTGTGAGGAACACTTTTAGACTTAGAAGTTTATCTTAGATCCATTTTGGATCACCAAGATCCAAGTCATTCGAGATTTTCCAGCCCCAACCACTCTGACAGCGCTCCATAGCTTTCTCGATCTTGCCAATTTCTACCGCATGTTCATGTTGGGTTTCTCTCATATCACTTGGCCCTTAAGTCAAGTCACCAAGGGAGGAGCGAAAGAAAAATTCTTTTGGTCTAAATCTCAATAGAAGGCATTCGCAGAGTTGAAACATCGCCTCTGCTCTACACTAGTGCTCACTTTACTGGACTTGCAACAACCATTTGAGATCAAGACAGGTGCCTTTGACTATATTATTGGGGCATTTCTTACTCAATAGGGGCATCGAGTGGCATATCACAGTTAGACACTTTCAGACACAGTCTGGAAGCATCCCACTTATGACAAAGAGATGTATTCCATTGTGCAGGCTTGCCGATAATGAAGCATTACATTTTGGGGAAGGAAACGGTCACCCACGCAGACCACTGACCCCTATAGTTCATACAGACGCAAGGGAAGTTGTAGAATGATCGCTATCAAAAGTGGTCCACATACCTGCAGCAGTTCCATTTGAATATCAAGTATAAGAAGGGTAGCACCAGTAATGTTGCAGACTACCTCAGCCGACCATCGATCATGGAGTTAACCACTGTGCTCAACTCTTATTGTCCACCTCAGACTTCTGATTGTCCACTTCTCTACAAAAGTGACCCAAAGTTTGGCCACACATACCAGAGGCTCTTAAAGGGTCAACAAGTTCCAGATTTTCACCTCCAGGATGCCCTGATATGCCACCTAGGACACCTTTGTGTTCCTTCAAGCGAGTGAGCCAAGATGATATGGGAATTGCACTATAGTCGGGCTACTCGGCATTTCAGGGTCGAGAAAACAGTGGTAGTATTGTAGAAGTATTTCTCCTAGCTGAATCTTCGACAGGATGTCGAGAAGTACAACATATCATGCACTTCCTATGCCATTGTCAAACCAACCATCAAGAAGCAAGGAATCTATAGTCCATTGCCTACCCCTAGTCGACCTTGGGAATCCATCTCCATGGATTACATGTCAGTCCTTCCTTCTACTAAGCTTGGCAATGACTGTGTTTTTGTGGTAGTCAACAGATTCTCGAAATGGCCATTCTGGTGGCTTGCAAGAAGAATATCACAGCAGAAGCCACTACTAAAATCTTCTTTGAATGAGTGTGGGTACACTTTGGGATCCCATGGTCTATCACCTCAGATCGGGACAGCAAGTTCCTCAGTACATTTTGGTCTAGTCTCTGGTCAATGTTGGACACCAAGCTCACTACGTCCACAGCTTTTCATCCCCAAACTGATGGCCAGACAGAGGTCGTAAACAGGATGATCGTACACATTCTGCGCATGTACAACTCAAAGCATACATGCCAATGGGGTGAGAGCCTTCCCTATGTCTAGCGCAGTTATAATCAGACTCTCCACAGCTCAACTAGCCATGGCCCTTTTTAGGTGGGCTTGGGATTCCAGCCACTTTGTCCCACTGATGTGGCCATACCATTTGCAGCTACTCAGGCAGATTCAGCTCATGTCTAGTCGGAATCCAATAAGGTAAACAACTTCATTGAGCACATCCAACATATCTGACAGCAGGTCCATGACATTATGGAAAAATCAAATGCCAAGTACAAGCAGTGACATGATCAACATCGGGCGTCACATAATTTTCCGATGGGCGACAAAGTCTGGTTGCATTTGCAGAAGGAACACCTTACCGGAGCCTATCGTAAACTCGGACCACTCTGATATGGTCCTTACACCATTACCAAGGTTGTGGGTGACAATACATTTGAGCTCATCTTTCCTCTATTCCTTGGCCTGCACCCAGTGTTTAATGTGGACCGCCTTCGACCATACTTCCCACCATTGTTGGTCACATCAGACATTGCAGACAACTCACACCTATAGAGTTAAATCCAGATTGCATGGAGCAAGCCACAACTGATCGGATCATGGACACGCAGATCAAGAACACTCGCCAACAGAAGATCCAACTGTATCGAGTTATCAAATCATGCCAACTCCTTCACCATGGCAAGTGGCTCACCAATGCATGTAGCTGCCAAAATCTCTTCTCAGAGATAAGCTACCATCACCTGAGCTATTCTTATTTCCATTATGTTTGTAAGCATATTTCAATATTTGATATTAATGAAATGAAGTGTGATTTCTACTGCATCTTTGCATTTATGGTTATATCTGTAATTTGTTGCGTTCATGTTTAAATCTGGATCACCAAACCCTTTCAATAGTTTGTCTCAGCGCCATACCATGATCCACTATAGAATTCTTCAGCCTAAAACCTGCTTGCCCTTTTTCCCTCCATTTTTTACTTCTTCCCACTTACTGATTCTATTTTCTACCATGTTTCTGAAAATCTTTGCAAACAACGGATTAATCATAATGGTTCTATAATTGGAAGGATTATTAATGTCTCCACTTTTAAAAAGTGGTAGTGTTAGCCTAGTTGTTTAGACTGTTGGGAATCATTGTTGAATGATGTTGTTGAATATTTCCATGATGTGTTGTGAAAGAGTGTTCATGCCCCATTTTAGATACTTTGCTTGAAGTTCAACCAAGTCCTTTGCCTTTCCTGTTTTCAGCTTCTTAATTCCAATCTCCACCTCCTGTAATGTGAAGAGATTTGTAGTTTTCTTGATCTTGGGGAAGGCATAACCTTTGACTCTTTCTCATAGAGTTTCTTTGCATATTTAAACCAGTGATTGCTTGTAATATTATTTTCGATTTTCTTCTCCCTTGGTTGAAGTTCCTCCCATAAAAGCTTTGGGTTATTCTTGCCTAGATATATTAACTCTTCTTGCCTAGATTCATCTTCTCCTTGCTTGAATTTTTCAAGCTTCTCCTTGCCATTTTTCATTACTCATCAAACCAAGCATTTATAGGAAAACAATATGATTTTGATTTCCTATTTTTTGCTCTTTTGCACTTCTCAAGTGCACTTTGAATTATATTTATTAACCCATGACTATTGAAGCTTTGGAAACAAGTTTTCTCCTTCTTAATTAATCTCTCTAGCATTGTCTTGAAGATAGTACAATTTTCTCATGTTAGAAGAATTTTGCCTCTTGATAACGATTTCCGAGAACATTGGGTTTTCCTCCTATGTTTTATTTCTTCTAACCATGATAAATTTATGTAAATTAGGTTATGGTATAATTTTAAGTCCCAAATATGCTCTCAAATCTTAATTTCGTCTATCTTTTCTATCAAGATTTGTGAACAAATCACATAGTCAACGACACTTTCTGCATTGTATGTGTTGCAAGTGAAGTTCTCAGACCTTTTCCATCTATCTAGACCATTGCAAATAATTAAGTTGAAAGCACCACACAGCGTAAGAAACTCCTCTCCAAAATGATTGCTTACTTTGTCATCTTCTGAACATCTCACCCATTGGGGATTCTCCTCTTTAGTGAGCCAAATAGGATTGTGATCCTCTTTGCAACAAAGAATACTAGCTTGTTGATTTTCTGTTCTAGCATTGAAATCTCCCACTAAAAGAACTTCTCCCTATTTTGAGTACGCAGAAATATCTTGCTTTAAAGCTACATAAGGATCATTGTTGTCTAGCCCCTTATCTTTGTAGTTTTTCGAAACTTGAGGGGAAAAATAGCATGTTGCAATTCTGATGTGATTCCCATTCTCTGATACTTTTTACCATAAATATTTTTTATTTGCATCTTCTTTCATTAACTAAATGTGACAACCTTCTTTTTCTTCACTAAAACTAGTATTCCCCCATACCCTTTCCCATTTGCTGATACCTTGTTCCCAACTGCTTACTTCAAATAATCGTCAAACACAAGAATTTTGCAACCATCATGTTCATGAGTTTCCATGAGACAAATTATGTCTCTACCTTCCACAATGGACCCTAACCCAAGTCCCCTCCTCCAAGGGTAAACTCTACAATTCCAAAAAACTAGACTTAGGTAGAATTGGGTAGGATTTGACTGTTACACAATTTTACACATAAGACTCAAATTTGAGTCTTCACCCCTTTTCATCCATGTTGATCTTGTTGTTTTCCTCCCTATTATCGAATTCTATGTTTTTTCTTTACTACCATATTGCTGCCCTGTTTTTCCATGAGGCCCAAACACTACAATAAATGCTTTGCCATTGTACAACCATGCCCTTTTCCCTTCATTTCTTGCTTCTCTAATTTTCTCCACTTCTTCCCTTCTCTCCTCTTATTGTTTGTTGGTTAAATCTTCATCCAAGAAGAAGTGTGAGTCTTTCAACAATTTATTTTTGTTCAAGGGATGGTGCTTGTATTGCACGCTTACCACGATGAATTTTATGGGTGGCATTCAAAAAAACACCAAAAAAAAATCCGCTTCAAATTCCAAATGTGTAAACCTATTATCTAATACTCCACATGTGACTTCCATTTCAAATTATCTACAATGAATATAGTGCATACATAAATATAAACAAATATTACAAATTCAGATACAAGTACCAATACCCTGATGCTTAAGGCACATAGAAACAAGAAAACAAATCACAGATAACAACAACACCTTTATTTCTTCATGTATGCTCTACATGTGACTTGATTTTGACTTATTGTTATGGCCCAATCATTTTTCCCTCCCCCAACAGGATTCCTTGCAGCAGCAGAAAAGCTCGTAGTCTTCGTTATTAAATGTTATTTTTTTCATTGGAATTCGATCATTAAATACTTTTGAAAATTGTAAATTTTAGTTGTTTAAAATATGTTTTAAATTAAATTAATATTTTGAAAATTTTCAAGATACTCACCTTTTGTATGTTATATAGTTGAATCAACTATTATAATTGTAATTTAAAATGAAAAAAAAACACATAAATTTTTAATAATATTATTATTAATTTGTATTATAATAAATATAATAGGTGGGGGGAAGTAACAGCTGGAGGGGTTTTATATAGCTTCAATGAAAAAATAATGATGTGATATGCCTGGATCTTGGTATAGTGGCCAATAATTTTGTGTAATATCCTTATTTTGAAAAGGTCTAGAAGTGGCCAATGAAAATGAAATTTCGAACACGTTAGTTTTTGGAGATTCAATGTTGAAGGCCAGGTAAACAATATGTTCAGAGTCCCCTCCCATGAATCAAAGGGTTCAAGGGGTTCTTGTTTCTACTTCTTAGTTTGAAAAACTGGAATTCTATCATATATTCAAGCATTTGGATTCGACAATTGACATTTTAGCCAAAAAAAAGGCTCCACTATGAAGGTAGTTTGGAAGTGGACAATTGTTTCAACATCTCCCTAGTTTCTTAATGATAATCGAAGGTTTAATTTTCAATCAAATAAGAGGGCGCATTTTTCCTCCTCAATATATTGTCTCAACGAGCACTCCAAGTAATAACCATTGGTTATATGATTTGCATAACCATGGGAAAGTTGATGAATTTTAAAAATGTGGCCAACTTTCTTAATATACTCTTGCAAAGTTGTGTGTTTCCAGTAGAGGATGGGTCTAGGGTTTCGACGGCTTGTTCATTTCCAGCCACAGATCTTTCCACCCCCTCCCTGGTACTTTAATTGGGACAACAAGTGGCATGTCTTTTGAATTTAATCAAGGGAAGGGTTTCATATCTATTTATTCTCCCTTTGGTGATATTTGGAGTGGATCGTTTCAGGTGTGGAGTCTAGCTCTTGAGCAGAAGAATAGAATTAAGTAATTTGTTTAACACCATTCTTCAATTGTCAATTCTATGTCTGTTTGATACTTGGGAAATGACTTTGGATTTATTGCTACAATTTGACTCGTGAAATGGTCATGATTTCATAAAATAATTATTTTATGTTAACTTACATATATAAAAGATATATATTAACTTTCTCTATATTATACTAATATTAATTTAAATATTACATAATCTTTTATATATTAACTTTCTCTATATTATACTAATATCAATTTAAATATTGCATAGTATGTTTTATATATTAGTTTATAGATATGAAATATATATATTAATCTTCCTCACTTTATATTATATTATATTAATATTAATTTAAATATGTCATAATACGTATCATGCTACTAAATTCTATACATAAAAATTTTAGCAACATAATCCTATCTTTAATATCAATAGCAAAGCCTAATAATTGTTAATAATACACATGGCTATCCCCATAGAAGGTCACCATTAATTCTCAAATAAAATAATACTAATTAAAATAGGTTTATGGTTTTTATTAACAACATCGATATAAAACCTGGAATTATTTCAGCATGGTAATTGTGTTTCCGATGATATAATGATAAATTAATGCTTTTGGTGGTTTGTGATAATACGATGATATATTAATAAAAAGTTGGTATTACTTTTATAGTCTAGGATGAGAATATGGTGCATGTTTCATTTTTTTTAAATGGAATGTAGTTCGCATTTCATAATTGGGATGCCTTTTGAATTTTCGTAATTTTCAATTTCTCTTTATAGTGTGTAAATTTAAAACTAGATAATAACTATATATATATTAAAGTCATATAAACCATTTAAAGAGAATACATTAAAATTGTATAAATAAAGAAAAGTTGTATAAATATTTTTTAAAAATTTTAATAAAAATATATTAATTCAATTATTTTTTAAAATAAATTTTGATAATAATTTTTTTTTTATTAAATTAAAAATAACTTAAGTTTTAGGGTATCATTCAAGTGGTGATTGAAGTAATATGAATTTGTGGTAATTAAGAGATCCAAGGTTCAAATTCCTGGTTGTGACATGGTTTACAAAGAGGAGGACAAACTGTATATCCCCAAAATTTCATTGGTAGCCCCGTGTCATGCAAGCTACCAAATTCCTCTAGGTTAGCTAAAAAATAAAATTAAAAACAACTTAAATATTTTTTTTAATAACATTTTTTATGTAAGTTACTAGTTCTATTGATCAGTCATAAAAAGTTTCCGATTACAACCATAAAAGCTTTTCTAGCCATTGTCTGCCACTCGGGAAACTAGACCATCAGCAAAGAGAAGGATCTTAATCCAAAAACAACATCTTTGTATTGTTCTATCCATGCCATTAACAAAAAATATGAATGTTGTACTATTGTATTGTAACTAACATGGTATCTACAACAACAAAAAATATAATTGTTCATAACATAAAAGCATTGTGTCTATGTATGGAAAACATAAACCAAAAGCATTGAAAAGACAGTGAGAAGGGGCTCAGGATGTTGGTTGTCAAATAGCCAACAAATTCCAACGTATCCACTACAGCTAAGCCGTAAATCTCCCTTGTAAATCTAAGTGGTGGACTGCTTCTTGAAATCCAATGATGCTCTAGTGAAGTTGAGAAATGTTGGATGCCAATGGGAGGTGGTGAACCTAACACTTGTTCTAGCAACAAAGGTAGTAGGGGCTCTAGAGGAGCTTGTACAAAGGGGAGGGAGAGGGTTGGCCTGGTTGACAAGACCAAGGCCAACCTGTATGACTACAAGGGGAACAACAAGACGTTGGCAAGGGTGAAGGACACAGAGAAAATTCATAGTAATTAGGGCTTCCAAGAACTAGAGCAATATGTAAAATCCAATTAACCATGAGAAACATCATAAAAATTACATGCAAAGGAGTTACACATAATAAAATTTAAGCTATCAAATAGAATGAGGGGATAAAATGATGGTGGTGTCATCCCATTTCCACCATCCTCACGTTTTCATGCTTTTATTTACACTATTTACATAAACTTATAGATTCTACTTGTTCCTTCTGTGCACTGGTTGTTGATGAATGTATTGCTAATCCTTTAAGGGAAATATTAGTCCAATTTATTTGCTCACTGACTTTTTGTACTCTTCCATCAATCCCTAAAGCGAAGTCATTTATTAGGGCTAAAGGTACTGCTCTAGCAACTTTTCCTGTGTCTTCAAGAATGATTCCTTTATATGGAGGAAAAGTAGAAGAGGATTCAATATTTGCGTCATCACTAGATGCCCACTGATGTTTTGAAGAGGGGGAGGAGGATTTTGCAGATATCATCTCTACATCCATATTTTCTTCTTGCTTCTTCCATTCATAAAAAGAAATCCATGAATCTATTTGATCCATATATTCTTTCCAGCTTAATGAGAGACTTGTCTTCTCTTATGGGGATGTGGTCATATTGAATATTTTGGCGTCTGGATGAGTGAATAAATGCCAATTTAACATTCTTTTCATCCATTCAGCGTCCACTTTGTGCTTTGGATAGCCTTCCATAATAGTAAAGGATTTATACATCTCTGGCTTGGATGGTTTTTTGCAGTCATTTGGCAAAGGGTTTTGAAACCGACATGATGGAATGAGATCATCCATCTGTTCTAGATATCCAAGTCCATATTTGGGCATGCCAGGAGGTCTCATTTTGCTAAAAATTTATGTCATCCTTGGGTCTTCATTTTCGATGGATGGGAGTTCATGTATTACTAAGACAGTATCATGAGGGAATGAGATGTCATTGCATTTGGGATTTGGACAGGAATTTTTCAACATGGTTGATGGTGCTTCATTGGTTCTTGGGTTGTGGTTCTCGTGAATGCCAATATGTACAAGAGACTGTAAGTCAACCAATGATTTACTGGCAGGGTATTTGACTATTAACTTAGAAAATTTTAAAACTTGAGCAAGCTCAAACAACTCGATATGGACACAATTTGTACAAGAGGATGATGAATCTATTGTGGATGCTTCAGAGGAAATGGGTTGTGATTTTTTGTATTCTTCTACCTCTCTATCTATATTTTTTATGGAAATGGTAGAACGTTTTGGAAAGGATAAGATAGTAGAGGAAGAATTTTATTTTATTTGAGAAAAAGTTATATTTTGGATTTTGGGAGTTTTGGGTATATCAACTACCCAATTCTCATGGAAACTCAACTCTTCCCACTTTATCATTTGGTGTTCTATTTTTTGGTTATGGGAATCCGTAATAATTACAACACTTGACTTGAAGTCCTAGCTTGGGGCATGTAGGATTGCAAAATAAAGTGTATTTGTGTGGCGAAAGCAGCCCTTGATATGGATAGAAATATTTTTCCTCTTCTTCTTCATATCAAACCCAGAGGTTTTGATCTATAATTGTAAAATATCTTTGATGTGTCCATCAAAGACGTATACAGAAAAATTTAGGTAACAGTCAAACCAAACTAGGCCATTGGAGAGGGGATCAACTATCCCACCAAGAGGATAGCCAGTGTATCTATTATGTATCAAATCTCTTATTGTAGCCAAAACGAAGGTATTCAATCTTTTGTCAGTTAAGGTAGAGATTCCTACTCTTATACACCCAAGATGAACATAACAAGTGTTATGATTTTGGGCTTCTTTATGTAGCTCCTTGGTATCTAGTGGAGGAATTATCTTGATATATTCAACATTCTCCTGTATTTGACTGCCACATTCTTTGGCAGACACTCTAGTAATCGATTTTAAATGGAAAATTGATATATCGAAATAGACCTTAGAAGGACAAATTGAAGGTGGTTTCCAGCAAGAAGAGGGTTCATTTTCAATAATCTCTAATTCAACCGCATTTATCATAGAAGAAGAAGCTTTATCAAAGAGAGTTTGTATATTAAGGCTATCAGTCTGTTGTCCTTTTTCTTGAACTTCACAGAAAGATATAGATTTCCTTCCAGCTTCCATTTTTAATAAGGAGAAAGTTTTTCAAAATTACCCGAGGAGTCGGATGTTACTCGCTCTGATACCAATTTGGACCACATCGGTCACAGACGATTCCTCCGACAGAGAATGAAGCTTGATAATAAGTATGATTCTTGACTATGTTACACAAACTTGTACATGAACCTTCATACAGATCTAATGCAAAACGAGCTCTTTCAACGACCTCCTTCCTATATGAGTAAAAATCACTTCAAGATCCTAAGAAAACCTCCAATGAATCTGAGACGAACTTCACACAGTCAAAATATAACATGGAGATATAAAGCAACCAAAAATGAGACAGAATACTTCTTTTATTAATTTTCATAACAACTAGATATTATAATCATAGAGTCTCGATTTTTATCAGATATTGACTGCTAAGAAATTTATCAGTTATAGCTCAGAACAAGCTAGAAATTGAAGGCTTCCTGGCCCATTGCAGACTCTACCTATGAACCAGAGAACTCAAATCAAAAGAATTTTCCCTAAGAAAGTTAAGCCACTTTAGGTTCTCACCAGGCTCATGGGTCCTGATGCACAGGCTTCTCAGACTTTAGACTCTCTATGAATCAAACTTAATAATTTCTCCATGATACAAGCATATCACCTTCAAGACACAGATGCAGAGTAGGGATAATTCTTCACTCCCATACCCTATATTTCTTTATCTCCTGATGCCCCAAATGGTTCTCCTCCCCCTTATTTATAAGAAGTTGGGGGAGAAAAATTGCATCCTATGGTACTACTGATATTGACTATTGTATTTTCCATAAATGCTCTGAGATGTAGGTCAAACCACACCAATCGTCGGAGAAGTGCTTCGAGTCTCAGAGAATCATCTGGTAAAGTTTTATAATAATGACTTTTGGGACAAGGAATCTTCCTAAAAGTATACAAAGTGGATATGTAAGGAATCCCACAATACCTTTATATACATTGTGGAGATATTATTGGAATCCCACGATACCAGTCACACTCATCGTTAGGTGACTAAACTTTTACATTATTTCACACAGTGGATGTTTTCATTGTGCAAACCCCACGAGAAACGAATATATGTACAATAGGTATGTTCCCAACATATTTGTGCTAGGGAATCTTAGTTTGGCATTTCTTCCACTGGTATCCCAAGCTTTTGAAAAGATGCGTCGAACTATCATGGGCTTCCCTAGTACTATTTGATGCTTTATTTTTGTCATGACTAACCATTGATGATGTTTAGCCATAAAATCCAAACGAATCCCACCATTTGTGAATCTGTTCAAATCTGCTACATTTTTACAAGGGTGGTGAAAGTAAACCATAAATTCTTCGCATGCTTGTCTATAATTGATTGGAAATAAATGGGGTCCATATTAGTCTTGTTGATGTTGAACCATGTCCACCATTTTTTAACCAATCTAGCCGATGTAGTAGCTAAGTGACAAATAGTGTTCCAAATTTTAAGAGAGTATAATAAGTACAATATGGTTTGTCTCTGCAAAGTAGGTTCCACCATAACTTTTTATATCCAGAGAAATCATAAATAAACTCTGGAAAAATAAGTTTTGGATTATGTTGAGGCACGGGATTCTATGGAATTTTGGATCACTAGCTCAATTTATCACATAATATTTGTGGAAAATATTAAATTTTTTATTTTCCTCTCCACAAATTATGTTCAGGTCTTTGAAATGAAGGTTTAAGGCATCTTCTGCCAGGTTTGCTAGATGTCTAGAACAGTCAAAAACCTTACGTTCAAGTCCAAATATTGTAGATCTCCATGAGTTTGGAGATTTGTGTCAAAGACCTCAGCGTTTCCAAGTTTCCAAGTTGGTTTCCAATAATTCATATAATCTTCCCAATTCATGGAGTCTGTAATTTCTCTAAGAGTTTCATGACTAAAAGTAGAATCTCATTCATTAGATGGGATTGTTCTTAAATATTTTCTTTGCTGAGAAAATCAGGAATACAATTTTTACTACCCTTGATGTGTTCAATTTCAAAATCAACTTGCCATCGCGCAAACTTTTACTCTCTTGGTTTCTTGATGTCTTTGGTTAACACCTTCTTCATGGCTGAAGCATCAATTCTGAGAATAAATATTTTGTTTATTAGGTGTATATAAAATTTATCAATGCAATTCTATGCAACTTTCACTTCCTTTTCAATGGTTGAATATTTTTTCTCTACAATATTCCACACACATGAGGAAAATTGGATAATTTTCTCTTAATATTCTTTGAGTTGTTTGAGAACTCCACCCCAACCTATATCACGAGTGTCTGTTTCAAAAAATTTATACATATTTTGATCTGAAACATACAAAATGGGAAGCATTCGTACCTTTTCTTTAATATTTTTGACCGCAATTGTATGTGTTATGATCCAAGGCTATGGATTCTCCTGTAGTCTCTGGTTCAGAGTTTTTCTATCTTATGCACAGTCCTTATAGAAACTAAAAATGTAGTTCAGACAACCCAGGAACCTTTGCAACTAAGTCTTATCTTTTATTTCATCTGGGAATTTGTCTGCAAGCGGCAACTGCATGTTGTTGGAGAGAAATCTAGCCGTTTTGTATGATATGTCCGAGGAATTTGACCTTGGTCTGAAAAATATCCATCTTTTTCTTGCTTAGGACTAATCCATTGTTCTTGACTATGTGCATGAATTTATATACATGCTTAAAATGTTCATCTATGGACTTGGAAAAGACTAAAACATCATCAATATATACAATTAACCAATCAACATATGGCCTGAAAACTTGATCCATGACTTTTTGGAACTTAAAAAGAGCATGCTTGAGTCCAAAATGCATCACATTCCATTCATAATGTCCAGAGGAGACACCAAGCATTGTTTTGAACCGATATTCTTCCTTGATTGATACTTGTGAGAAACCTGACTTCATGTCAAATTTTGAAAATATATTTCCTTATGCAATTATGGCTATTAGATTTCCTTTGTGGGGAATGGAATAAGTATCATCAGCTAGAACATTATTAAGTGGTCTATAGTTTATTACCAATCTAGGTATTCTTCTAATCTATTCAGAGATAGAGATCTTATTCACATAGCATCCTGTTACACAAAAATATCGTCACCTTGATTATTTGCAGTCGGTATGGGTCTATCACCACCTATACCAGCTTCCTAAGAAAGTCTCAGACCTCAGCTCTTCAAAACAAGCTTTAGAAATGAGAGAAAGACATCAAAAAGCAATGTAAC
This sequence comes from Pinus taeda, assembly GCA_000404065.3. NCBI lineage: Eukaryota > Viridiplantae > Streptophyta > Pinopsida > Pinales > Pinaceae > Pinus > Pinus taeda. The sequence goes on along the minus strand of APFE030639174.1, from coordinate 50,101 downwards.
TCTAGTTCCGCACTTTCTCTCACTTTTGCCTACGGGCCCGCACCTTTTGTTCAGGATATCTGCGTACTTATACGCTTTGTATGTAAAGGGGAGGGTGTGTACCCCTGTGAAAGTCAAAAGGCGCATTTTTTATCTTAAAAAGCTCACTTTGGGTTAATTCTAGAGTTTTATAGAAGGATTTCTAACGTGGATTGTTCGCTCCAAGTGGTTCATGCATCCCATAAGAGGAGGAACTAATCCCTTGTTAGGAGGAGCTATCCCTTTGAAGGAGGATTCTATCCCTTTGAAGGAGGACCTGGTAATTGATCTTCATTGCACTATAAATTGAGGCATTGGGTCAGTGGCTGGGGAGGTTAGAAGCTGAACTTTTGAGGGTAAATGCTAGTGAAATCAAGACTTCCTATTTGAGCTTAAGAGGAGAGATCACATACCTTTTTGGCTTCATTGGGGAGTGAGTGAAGCTTGTCAAAGTAGAGGAGACTTCTTGTTGGACCCTGGGAGGAGCTTGTACAGCGTCAAGGCAAAGGTTGTAAGGTTCTTTCTTTTGAATTAATACAATCAAGCTCATTTTTCTCAACAAGTATCTTATGTTATTTGTTTCATGGACTCCTTGACTTTCATGTTAAATATGTTTTATAATATTGGATATTCGGGTGCTATTTAATTGTTTGCCTTGTTTGTGCTTGCAGGTTTGCGACAAAAGAACTTACTTGGATCAAAGGAGCGAAGGCATCTCCAAACTTGCGTTGGACATGAGGTAGGCCCTTAAACACATTTGTTTACCATTATTTATAAAGCGCATTTAGAGAAATATAGTGTCTGGTTGGTTTGTTTGTCATTAGGTATTCATTAGATTCTAGGAAGGTCTGTATTGTCCGCAAGAACAACTAATTCCGCGTGACATTTAGGAAGAGAAGAACTCAATGAATCAGGACATATTTTAGAAGAAGAGGAAGAAGCAAACTTTGTCAAAAACCTTCAACGGGGTTTTGGAAGATTCAGAGGTAAACTACCGTTCAAATTTTTTTCTTATGGAATAGTCGGTCACTATGTTGCCAAATGTATGCATAAATATAAGGTTGATAAAGGTAAGGAATCGACAAAATGGAATAGAGAACAAAGTGTAAGTAAGAAGAGATACTATACACATGAAGATAATAATGACTATAGACTACTGATGGCTTTTGAAGATGATGATTTCTTGGATGCTTTCGATGAAGATAATATTTATGAAGAAATCTCTAAACTCAAAATTTGTTTAGAAGAAAAGAGTATGATTATAGATACTCTGACATTCCAACTTGCTAAAAGAGAAAAACACAATGAAAAACTAGAATGTGAAATTATGGGTCTAAGAAAAGATATTGAGAAAACAAAATCTCTCAATCTCAGATTTGCTAAAGGATCAGAAACTTTAGATGAAATTATCAAATTGTAGCATTCTCCTCTAATAAATATAGGTCTTGGATACACTGAAGAAGCATCTCAAGTATAGAAGCCATCAACCTCCACTAAAAGCTATCTTGACGCAGCAAAGAGCAGTGAACAGTTTGACAATCGTGAACAAAGGCATAAAGTAGTTCACCAAGTAAATTGGGTTCAATCTACTTCAAGGATGAACAGAATTTACAACCAACCTCAGGTAAATCATACTCAATTTTCTTCAAGAAGGAATCACCAGTTCAGTAAATTCGATAATTGTAGGAACTTCTTTAATGGCCGATGTTTTTCATGTCATAACTTTGGACACAAAGCTACTCAATGTGTTGCTTACAATACCATCATGACTAGAGAAGCATGAAATCAAAGGAATGTGGCAAGGATAATGAAAAGGACCTACAATAACTTTTCTCTTCTTGAAAATGAAATAGAATGATCTATCTGTAACAACTTCGACCATGAAGATTCTGAATGTAGGAGCAAAATTTGGCAAACATCTCAGAAGGAGAAAACTTCATTGAGTCCCAAAATATGGAGAAAGAAAGAACTGCAAACAGAAAGATGTGATATAGCCTTATATGCAGAAAGACAAGAAAATCAGTGGTACATCAACAGTGGATGCTCGAAACACATGACAGGTGATAAAAAAAACTTCAGTCATACAATGCCTTAGAAAAGGAAAAGAAGGTCTCATTTGGAAATGACACTCCTGTCGTCATAAAAGGTAAAGGTTTTGTTCTCTTAAAAGAAAAGGCTAAAGATGGGAATGTTATGTATGTTGATGGTCTAAATCATAACCTATTGAGTGTCAGTCAAATGTGTGATCAAGGAAACGGAGTAGTATTTTGATCAAATGGATGTGTTGTTCGTGAGCTTGATACAGGAGAAACCATGATCAAAGGCATAAGAACTCCAAATAATTTATACATACTCAAGGGAGGAAAACAATAGTGCTATCTGAGTAAAAATTATGAACACTGGCTATGGCACAGAAGATTGGGGCATCTGATCTTCCCTCAAATAAGGAAAGCATGCAAATTCTAGGTTGTTCGTGATCCTCCTGATATCAGCATTCTAGAAAATACAATATGCAAATCATGTCAATTTGGTAAGAAAACTAGAGAACATTTCCTTGAGAAAGAAGAATAAGCTAATAAGCCTCTTGAATTTGTTCATACTGATTTATGTGATCCATCAAGGAAAAATTCACCTCATGGAGAAGAATACTTTATATTGTTCATTGACGATTTTTCTAGAATGTGTTGGATAGGACTTATAAAGCATAAAGATGAAGCATTTGAAAAGTTCAAAGCCTTCAAAGCTTTGGTTGAAAATGAATAAGATCACAAAATCAAATGCCTTAGATCTAATCAAGGAGGGGAATTTACCTTGGATGAATTCTTCGACTTCTGTGAAGAACATGGAAAAAAAAGAGAATTCTCCACCACAAAGACTCCTCAGCAAAATGGAATGGTAGAAAGGATGAACAGAACTATTCAACAAATGGCTTGTGCCATGCTAGATGAGTCTGGAACTCCTGCAACCTTCTGGGGTGAAGCTGCATTAGTTTCCATCACTATCCTCAATAAAGCAAACATTCGGGTAAATAGCACTCAAATTCCACATGAACTTTGGTATGGTAAGACTCCTATTGTAAAATACTTCAAAGTTTTTGGAAGCAAATGTTACATCAAAAGGACTGATGAAAAACTTGGCAAGTTTGAACCTAGAGCAAATGAAGGATTTCTCCTTGGTTACTCTTCCCGAAGTAAAGGATACAAGTTTTATAATAAAAGACGGGAAAATTATTGAAAGTGTTGATGTTGTGGTTGATGAAGCAGGCAAAAATCCAAAGCAGGTAAAAACCGAAGAGTGTGAAGAAGAAGAAACCAATGAAGCACCAAAAGAACAGACAATGGCAGAAGAAAATACTCCATCCAGGTATGTTCAGAAAAATCATCTAGAGACTCAAATTTTGGGACAGAAAGAGGCAGGTGTGCAGACAAGAAGAACTATTATAGAAGCTTCAAGCTATCTAGCATTGCTTTACTCCATCGAACCTCAAAATGTAAATGAAGCATGCAAAGATGAATGTTGGGTCAACGCCATGAATGAAGAACTTGAGCAAATTGAAAAGAATAATACTTGGGAATTAGTTCCTAGACCTCATGATAAGAATATCAGTGGAACCAAATGGATATTTAAAAACAAGTTGAATGAAAATGGTGAAGTTATTAGAAACAAGGCCATACTTGTTTGTAAAGGATATACTCAACAAGAAAGTATAGATTTTGAAGAAACTTTTGCACCTATTGCTAGACTTGAAGCCATGAGAATGTTCCTTGCTCTTTCTAGCTTTCAGAAATTCAAAGTATACCAAATGGATGTAAAATATGCCTTTCTTATTGAAGACTTAGAAGAAGAAGTATATATTGAACAACCAGATGGATTCATCCTTGGAAATGATCCAAAACTTTTATGCCAACTCAGAAAGGCTCTCTATGGTCTAAAACAAGCTCCAAGGGCTTGGTATTACCATCTTGACAAATACCTCCATCAATAAGGTTTTTCAAAAGGATCAACTGATATTAATCTATATACAAAGATTGATAATGATAAATTGCTAATACTTGTTATGTATGTTGACGATATCATTTTTGGTAGCAATGAAGCCATGAGTCAAAACTTTGCTTTAGTAATATGGCAAGAATTTGAAATGTCCCTGCTTGGTGAGCTCACATATTTTCTCGGCGTACAAGTTCAACAAAATAAAGATGGTATTTTTCTATCACAAACCAAGTATCTTAAGAAGATCTTGAAAAAATACGACATGGAAGATTCTAACCCAGTATGTACCCCCATGGTAACAAGATGCAATCTCGGCTCAAATGATGAATCAACAGTAGTACATCAACCAACCTATAGATCCATGATTGGCAGTTTGCTTTATCTAACAGGTACCCAACTAGACATCATGCATGCAGTGGGAATAGTTGGAAGATTCCAAGAAAATCCAAAGGAATCACACTTCAAGCAGTCAAAAGGATCTTCAAATATCTTCAAGGAACTCAGAATTTTGTTTTATGGTATCCTAGGAATACAGATCCTACACTTCATGCATATACAGATGCAGATTGGGTAGGAAGCGTGGATGACAGAAAAAGCACTAGTGGTAGTGCATTCTATATGGGTTCCATATTAGTGTCTTGGTTCAGTAAGCAACAAAGTTCAATTGCATTATCTATAGCTAAAGCAGAATATGTGGTTGATGCATCTTGCTGCACACAACTCCTTTGGATAATGCAAACATTGCAAGACATTCAGATCACATGTACTCCACCCATCTCCATTCTATGTGATAATACACGTGCAATTAGTATTTCAAAGAATCCAGTCATGCATTCCAAGACCAAGCAGATACCCATCAAATATCATTTTCTACGTGAACAAGTGCTTAAACAAAAGGTCAAATTGGACTATGTTCCCTCCAAAGAACAGGTTGTTGATATATTCACCAAACCATTGCCTAGAGAGCTATTTGAATATCTCAGACAGAAGCTGGGAGTAGTCAATGCATCATCTTGCTATTAAAAATTATCTATTTTAGAGAAAAGTGGTTGTACGTGAGTTTCATGAAGCATATCCACGTACATATGCCGGTTGCTGTGGATACAATCGTGTATATGTTGGTTTGAAGAAGATTAATGGATGAAAGGAGTCTGATATGGGTCTGACAGTGATCATCTAGCACAGGTTCAACGGGAGCATATACTTATAGTAATGTATTGTTGGCATTATCTTAGAAGATCTTGGTACAAATTCACAATTGTTTTTGATACAAGTGGAACAGGTTCAGGGGGAGATCATGGTTGCTGGTCTAGATGGTGATTGACAGATACTACTGATGGTAGTTGTTGATAACTATCATGGTCTTGTTTTAGATATTTGGTCTCTATGTCATGTATATATCTTATTTGCAAGGTCATGAAATGACCTATTTTATTTCCCCACTATGCATGGGATGATGTAATGTTCTTGTTCTAAGACGTATAATCATTTGGTATATACCCACTTGGTTGGGTGGATAAGTCAAACTTGGTATATACCCACTTGGTTGGGAGATGGATGTATGTATGAGTCATTAGTGATAGGAAGGTCATTTATGATGTATGTATAGAGTCATCTTTTTGCATACCTTGCTTATATTCAGGGGGAGCATGAACAACACACTTCAGCATATCAGAGAATTCAACATGTACCAGGGGGAGCCTAACCCTTTACCCTTGATGACAAAGGGGGAGAGTGACTTGGGTTTGCCATCAAGTCCAAAGGGGGAGATTGCTGGCATTATGATACAAATTTGGCACTATGACACAAGTGTTGTCATTGATGGAAACTCACACAGATGACAAATCATAGTTCAAGCTCACAGAATGAAGAAAGAGAGGTATATATAGGTTCCCCATTGACCAAGCCATATGTACATGTGGGTTCACAGACCAAAAGGTGTTATAGCATACACACGCACTTTCATGGAAGGAAAGTCGTGTACATGCTAGAAAACTTAGTTTTGGTCCATGGTATTTGGTTCATGGTATTTTGATCCATGGTATTGGTCCAAGGCATCTTGTCCAAAGTGTTGACCCCAGGTATTTAGTCCAAGGTATTGATTCTAAGTGGTTTTGGACCATGGTATTGAGTAAGGCCTAAGACTATAAAAGGAGGAGAAGATCATCAAGAAAAGGTACTCAAGCATTGAATATCTAATGAAGAGAAAGATCTAGAATACAGGTCATTGGGTTATGGTGCACAGCTAGATCTGAATCAAGGATGAACCTGAGTGCTTAGTGAAGGATAAGTTCTATTGATGGGGCAAGAGCTTAAGGCTTAAAGAGAAGTATCTTTGTGTGGTTTTGATCTTTTATCTGAATAACTGGCGCATGTTGTAATCTGTAAATATGATGATCTGAGTATAATTGATGTCTGGAATTGTTGTAAAGTTTAGATCATCATTTATAGATCTGTACGCAGGTTCACTTTAGCAAAGGTGCATATACACACTGGTTTTGCATATCAAAACAGCATATATGTAGGTTTTCCTTGAGATAACAGTGTATCTACGCAGTTACGACACAATGAATTAGTGTATACCTAATAAAATATGCTTTAGCTACTTCTGTTTGTTGTTGTAGTGTTCTGGGTTTTGGCTTGGGTTCTAGTTACTATTACTGTATTCTGGTTACAGCATTCTAAGAAGTGATCGATTGATTCATTTTTTGTTGGTGCAAAGGAGATTGGTTGATGCAGATATAATTGATGGTTGATTGATGTTATTGATGGATCCAGTCTGAAAAATTATGAAACGTGGTCCCTGGAAGAAAAGAGAAGTTTGTAGCCTTCTGTAGGCCTACACCTATGTACTAGTAAACACAAGAGCTAGGGGGTTGTAGCTCCCTTCCAGGAGAAGATGGAGAATGAGAGCAGGTTGTAGCCTTCTGTGAGTAGAAGCCTGCGTACTGGTACAAGTTTGCACTAGTACAAAAATTGTAAAAATAAGTTTCTTATTAAAAGAAGATAGAGACAATTGCAACAAGTGGTTTTCACCCACATTGGGTTTCCACCTTATATCTTGTGTTCATGTGTGTGATTGTCTGTTATATTTTACTTCACCTGGTTACTATTTATATGGTTCTGATGCACAAGTTAAAGATCAACATTTGATGAATTAACTAAGTTATAAGTTTGAAGAGTATACGCTAGTTTCCTTACATATAGCTGTGTATACACACAAGTTTAATTAACTGAGGTAGCGTATATGAATCTGATTATGGAAATGAAATATTATTGACTTGCTAATACTGATTCACCCCCCCATCAGTATTATTTCCAACATACTGGTATACGCACATCCCACTCATTCTGTTTTACATTGCAAACCTTTGTTAAATCGCTCTCCAAGATTTGTTGAAGGCTTCTACCATACCATTAGCTTGAGGGTGATAGGGCATACTCTTTTGATGATATACCTAGAATTCCTCAAGCATCACAACAATTGTTTCGTTTAAGAAGTGCATGCCCCTATCACTCATTAAGATTTTAGGGCAGCCAAACCAGGATAAATAAAATCAAAGATGAACTTCGCAGCGGTAGTTGCGCTACAGTATTTTATCTATTGTGCCTATGTCCATCGCATCAAGTATTTAGTTGCGGTAATAATGTATCATGCCCTAGCCTTTTTCCCTAGAGGTTGAATTGGACCCACAAAGTTGATTTCCCATTTATCGAACACTTGCAAGATTATTTTCGGATTTAAGGGAAACTCGTCCCTTCATGATGGCCTCCCCATCCTCTGACAAGCATCGCACACCCTACAATACACCTTTGAGTCCTTATGCATTGTTGGCCACCAAGTCCTCCACACAAGATCTTCTGCGCATTTTCTCTGTCGGCATAGTGTCCTCTCACTACTCTTGCATGTGTCTTCTGCCAAAATGCTCTGTCATTCATAATCTAGGATATACATGTGCAGTATCTCATGGGAGCCCATTTTGTATAAGTGTCTAGTGATCATAGAGAAGTCAGTCGCATGGACTACCAATTTCTTCTTCTGTTGTGTCGAATATCCTTTCGGGGTTGTTCTTGTAGACAAAAATTAAATTATATCAACAAAGTGATCATCTACGACATTGATAGCAAAGATTTGCGCATCAGGCAACCCTTCTTACAAACATGTAGGCTCCTCACCAATCTCAATCTTGGATAGGTGATTAGGACTAGCATTTAGGTATCCAGGCTTCATGATCACCTCAAAATCATCCTCCTAGAATAATAACAACCACCTACAAATCTTCCCCCCAACACAGGCTTATTGACTAGGTATTTTAGATTAGAATGGTCTGTATACATTTTGAAGTGTGCGCCTAATATATAGTGTCGAAATTTCTATAGTGCGTACACCATCACTAGCCCTTCACACTCTATAGTCGAGTAGTTCTTCTTCGCCTTTGACAATTTCATAATCGAAAATGATATAGGATGATCATTTACAATGCTTCCAACAGTCACTTATGAGAAGGAAATGTTGGCAATACTACATGCACTTAAGAAATGGTGACCTTACCTAATGGGCAGACACTTCAAGGTAAAAATAGATCATGATAGTCTTAAATATTTTTTAGAAAAAAAATTATCTTTAGAAGAATGGAAAAAATGGGTCACAAATTTGTTGGGTTATGAATTTGAAATCATCTAGAAAAAAGGGAAGAAAAATGTTGTTGCAAATTCACTCTCAAGAAAGGATGAGGATTTGGAAGCATTGTTTTGTGCTATTTCTATGATCCAACCAAATTGGAACAACAAAACAAGGGATGAATGGAAGAAGGACGAAGAAGTGTGGCCACTCATTCAAAAGTTACAGAAGATCCCAGTTCAAACAATATTTCCAGAACTTGATGAGGAAGGAAAAAGCCATATTGGAACCTGGAGTAGTCACATAAACAAGAACCCGACAGCTACGATATCAATCAATTTCAAATTTCATCAAGTGGAAGAACTTACCCATTGAATATTCCACATGGGAGGTTAAGAATTTTATATAGAAGCATCAATAACTACTCAAACATTGAGGACAATACTTTTTGAAGGAGAGGGGCATGTTAGGTCCCTATACTACTAGTGTAACCTCTTATTGTTATTAGTACAACCCCCTTATTATATTGTTGTGCCCATGTAGTCCCAATATTGTTATGATTGTGCCCTTAAATTATTATTGTTATGTTGGCTCTGATTATATTATGACCCCTTAGACTCCTATATATACAAAGGAGGTCTTGTCATTTGTATCATCCAAGAATTGTTCATTTGTGTAATGTAAAGGAGGTTGCCCCCTCGAAGAGGCTTATTTCTAAGGTGTTGATCTATCTTTTCTATATTTTTGTGAGTTGGTTTCATAACAATCTCCTTGCACACCTTTTCCTTATATTTGGGATTTAATTGGTAGGGGAACTGCTTTACAGGCTTCACATCTGGCTTCAAAGTAATCTTCATAACACCTAAATCCCCTATTATCCCCTTCAGAATTGAGAACTTGGTGGGAAACAAGTCCTGGTATTCGCGCAACATTTCGGTGACCTTATCAATTGTATATTCATCCCAATAGTTGCCTATCTTAGCAAACTTCAATTGCGCGTCTTACCCAATATTTACCTGCTTAGTCTTTAAAGGCTTTGATATGTCAGGGATTACTGCTTTGGGTCCCTCGACCTTGCTTTGTTCTTCAAACTCAGGAATATTGATGTTTCTAGGGATGTATTTGCCATCTTTTGTAGTTACATTATAACATTCCAGTGCATGGCGCAGCTGGGTATTCCAATCTGGCTGAACCCATGATACCGGTTCCTCAGATATTTTAAAGATCACAACTTTTATTTCTTGGAGAGCCTCATCAATAAACTTAAATCCATATTCAAATTTGAATTTCAATAGGAAATGTTCCTTCAAGATATCCCATTCGGTCATCCCATGTCACAACTTAGTTTCTAGATACCAATTCATTGAGATGGTATCCAAAGTGTGACAAAAAATGTGAAGCCATTTCGACTGCGGTTCCTCTCCCCATTCCTTAGTCCATCGCACCAGATGTTCACACGGATTGTCCTTTCTGGTGTATTTCTCTGTCATATAGGTATTAGCATACCTAAACCTCAACTTCATCATTCGCCTGTATTTCTTGCAATTAGAAAATTTGTCCTTATGCGTACCCCACCAACAAGCAGGCGTAGCTCGAAGTTCCAAATCTATCACTTGGAATCGATGGTCTTTTGGAACATCCCTCTCAAATTTGTCCAAAAATAAATTAACATTTTTTAAACTGTCATAATAAGGAAATTTTCGTACCTCAGTAGATATGCAGCGAAGTGATTTCATCAACATGTTACAGCGCAATGAGGAGACTTCATGTAATCGGTTTTGCTAGTGCTCCAGCTCCTCATCAAAATTTGAAGTGTAGGAGCTATCCCTATCCTATGTGATCCATCCATCCACTATAGTATTAATCCAGTATTCATCGCATGCAATGATCTTATAGATTTGGTCAAGATCACCATCTTCTTCATAATCAAAGACCAGTTTCGTATATCGCACACCTTTAGTTGGATCCAATGGAACAATGACTCAGAGCTCCTTTCTTTCAAATGTCATTATGTGCTTCTTAATATTAATAATTGCATTCATATCAAAATCCCAATCAATTCCTTGTAGCACAAGGTAAGGGTTACTATCATCAACTATCTCAATCACTTGAAAGTCAACTAGGTCGCTTTCTCCTTCAATATCTACCATGACCCCATACAGGCACCCCATAGGAATGATCTTTTTCTTGTTTTCCATGCGTAGCTGGATAGGAGACCATTATAGCATATGTCTTCCCATTATTTCCCATGTTTTCTATGGTAGAACATTCACATTAGACCCTAGATTAAGAATTACCTAATCCATTTCATACTCTCCAATTTGTGCAGTTAGTCTCATTTCATGACCTGTTCGCTTCTTGCTTTTTCCCACTTTACGCACTGTGTGCTGTTTTGGAGGAGTTTTAATTTTACCCATACAATTATCAATAATTTCTTGTAGCCCATCTACCACCTTTCTATACCGTAAAAGCTTCATGCAAGTCTTCAGAAAGGTTGCTAGCAGTGAAGGATCTACATCTTGTGCACTGTTTCTTCCACCAGACTTCTCCTGACTTCCTGATGTACAGGCTCCAGCGAAGCTCTTTTCAGCTTTCATAAAGTTTTCCTTTGTGTGAATTAGATCTAATCCAACTTCCTTCTCAGCAGCCTTGCATACCCATCCTTCAACCTCTGGCTACTTCCCTTTATCTTCTCAAGTGGCTATACCGCTTCGTGTCACGATATTAATGCTAGGCTCGTCTTCGCAAGGCTCTGCTCTCATAATTTGGATATTTTGCTTAGGTGTTTGAGCTTTATTTTCCTGCATCTTCGCTATTAGTACAAGGAAATCTTGTATAACATGTTCAAATTGCTAGTAATACTGACAGGAGGGGTGCGTCGGAATCTGACAGTTGCGTGCAAAATTACCTGCCTCTCCACAATTTTAACAAATAACCTGTTCGCGACCCCTTCCAGCCCCTCCTCCTCCTCCTCTTCCTTGGCCTTGGAATCCTCTGTGCATTGCACCCATGCCCTGATCCCGAGGCCAAGTTTTTGCTTGCATCTTATACGTAGGGGTCCGCTCCATCATCAGTTCATAGCTCTAGCAGTTGTGCTCATTTTGTTGGATTGATGGGCCCTGAACCAGGTTCAAAGTTAGTTGTGCCAACCAACAAAACCCTAAATTTTTGGCCCTTTTAGCAACAACCCGTGTAGCACAGGCTGCAGTCTCACCCGAAGTAGTATTGGGGGATGACAGAACTAGGTTTTTGCATCCAGAGGTCTATGTGATGGGTTGCTGTGACTTCTAAGGCTTAGTTCTATCTTCGTGAAACCTAAACCTTCCAACACAGATAATTACAGTAATTCACATTAACAACATCTATACCTTCATGAAGGTCTTTAAACATTCATAACATCAATAAATCATGCCAATCTACTACTTTCATGCATAATGCTAAGCATTCATTCATATAATTTCAGATACATAGTGAAAATACAAAATTGCAGTAGTAAATACAAATACACATAGGCACAATTTATGGATCAAAATTGTCTTTATTAGATGTATTCTTTCAAGTACAAACTCTTCTTCCCCGCGAACTCAGCTACAGGGGCCCACACACTCAACTTCCACCCTTACCAAGGTCTCTGTGAACTCAGCTATAGGAGCCTTCCCCTTCACCTAAGTACAAGAAATAGACTTTCCTGCCTTATCTTACTTGCCGAAACGATGGTCTTCTATTAATGAGTTACCTCATAGACTCTCTATGACCCTTCTATATATATCCTTTGCTTTTACAATACCATGGTCCGCAGACCATGGGCGGGTCTCAAAACTTCTTATCTCCTAATAACTTAAGGGACTAAAGCCCCTTTAACTCTTATTACCTTCACACTCTGCTTCCACAAATCGTAGAGACTTTACAATTATACAAAAAGTAAGTACGAAAACTTAACCCTAGGGGACCTATCCCAACACGACAGCAGTGGTTGTTTCTCTCACATTGTGTTTCCACCTTAAATCCTAGTGTTCATGTGTGTTCTATGTGTGATACTTTATTTTTTTCTTACTACACTTGTTCATTGCTCATCAAATGCTTGATTGATATCTTACAATCTAGTTCAAAGTTAACAACTAAAGAATTAGTTGTTTTACAAAGTTTACTTAGCATATGCTAGTTTCTATTACAACAGTCGCGTATATATGCTAGTTCGGTTCAGTGAAGTCACGTATAGATTTCAGAAAAGAAAAATTATTATTAGTTGTTAAAATACTAATTCACCCCCCACCCCCCCAGTATTTTTCCCAACAATTGGTATCAGAGCAGTTCCTTCAAAAGAATCTTGATTGCTTGAAGGAATATCCCACAAGATGAGAAATCAAGAAGGATCGACATCTATCAGACCATGACTTTTCAACGGAAATAATCTTATATATTGGAAAACAAGAACCAAAGCCTATCTTCAATCTCTTGGAGCAGATATTTGGGCAATTGTGGAAGGAGGTTACCAATATCCAACGATAGTTCCCATAGAAGCAACAAAAAAGAAGACGTAAGAAACAAATTCCAAAGACATCAATTCCCTATTAGGAAGTCTGACAGAATCATAATTTGTCACAGTTATGCAACTAAACACAACGCAAGAAATATGGGACAAAATCATTCAAATCTATGAAGGTGATAACAAGGTAAAAAGTGCTAAACTCAAAACTCTTATAATTCAATATGAAACTCTCATAATGCATAATGATGAAAGTATTTCAGTTTATTTCTTCGTATAGATGAGATTGTGAGTCACATGAAAAATCTAGGTGAAGAAATAAAGGACACTACTTTAGTAGAGAAAATATTAAGATCTCTAACTCCTAAATTCAAGTGAAAAGTGTCTACCATTGAAGAGAGGAAAGATATGCAGACTCTTACTGTTGTTCAACTTCATGGGATCTTGACTACTTTTGAAATGAGGAAAGGAGGTCCCTCAGAATTCAAAGAATTCATATTTAAAGCATCTACAAAGGGGAAAGAAAAGGAGGAACACAAGGAATTAGGATTCATATTAGAAGAAGATGAGGTGAACTTTGTAAAGAAACTTCAACTAGGTACCAAAAGGTTTAGAGGTAAGCTTCCCTTCAAATGTTTTGTTTGTGGTAGAGTTGATAATTATGCTGCTAAATGTACTCATAAAGGCAACCATGACAAAGGGAAAGGTTCTGTAAAAATTAATAGGAGACGATTTGACAGTAGAAAAATGTATTATACTCATGAAGATAGTGATGGCTTGTCAAATAGTGAAGAAGGTGAATCTGATCAAGATCTTAAATTACTCATGGCATTTGAGTCTAATGATAAATTTGTGGATGCATTAGAAGAAAAATATTTCTTTGAAGAAATTTCTCAACTCAAAATTTTCTTGGAAGAAAACAAAGTAGTCATAGATACTTTGAAGCATCAACTCATAGGAAAAGAAAAGCATAATGAGAAGTTAGAATGTGAAGTAGTAAGTCTAAGAAAGGAACTTGAGAAAATAAAAACCTTGAATCTTATATTTGCTAAAGGATCTAGAACCTTAGATGAAATTATCAAGGTACAGTGTTCTCCTCTTATGAAGACAGGTCTTGGATACACTGGAGAAACATCTCAACTAGAAAAGTCTTCAGCCACCACCAGAAGCTATTGTTGGCTTATGGGGGCCTGACCCAGGTTCAGAGATATTTAGCCAAACAAATCCCTACACTATTGGCCCTTTCGACATCATCCCACAGAGCACGTAATGAAGTCTCACCTGAAGCAGTATGGGGGGGTGTTGGAACCAAGTTTCCACACCCTTGTGATGGATGTGATGTCGGTTTAATCCAACTAGACCTTTCCTTCGTGGAGGTTGCCTCACACTTTGTTATAACCTTCAGTACCTTCAGGATCTATTATAATCGGCTTTCGTGCAGCCCTAACCAGGGGCTGAAATCCTTTCATGCTATTAAGGTAATGAGTTATGCTATTTCCCAACCTAGATTGAATATCTTACCTATCTTATTATCATATCTTAGTTATCTTCATGACAGTAAACAGATCTTCCTACTTCTGTTCACTTAATCAATACAGTTATACACATTCGCACATCATACAAGCATTAGAAGTGAAATTCATACCCAATATAACAAATGCATAAAACAGGAAATGAAGAAGTAGAATTGATCAAAACTTCTCTTTATTAATACTTCCATATTCTTAAAGACTCAAATCGCCCTACACACTAAGATACAGACTACTAGGCCTCTATGCACTCAGCTATAGAGCCTTTTCCTATGCTACAACCCAAAACTAGACTTTACACTTCAGAACTAGCTCGCATACATCATCAATCCTTAGACATTCTGTGATGTCTTAACTACATAGAGCTTCACTCTATTTATACAATCCCATGTTCCATGGACCATGGGTAGATCTTCTACAACCAAGATTACATTATCAAAATTAGGGCGGACAACCCTATGAATCTTTTAAAACTACGCGCTTCATGCCCACAAAATGTGGAGTCTTTACATTGGAATTACAAAACTTGGATCTCGTGCCCAACAGGCCCCCAACACAAACATCGTGACTCACCTTCGAGTTACTCTTTAATTGTAATTGTATCATGACATGCTGTAATTGTATACACCTCATTGATCCATGGTTGTAGGTGCACCTTCAAAACTACTTCCTTATGCTGAGCGGTATCCACCTGCTCCTTGAGTGCCTTTTCCTGTTGCATCCTTGCAAGCCTCTATGTAAGGGAAACCATTTGTGCGGTCCCTTTTACCTTATCATATCTCTGCTATAGCTCGTGCGCCTCTGTCTCTAGGTGATCTATGTCTGGGTCCTCCTGCAGGGTGGTGAGGACCTCGAATGATTTCTTGAATAGCTTCATGTAGTCTGTCACTGCACTGTCAATTGCCACCATTGTTGTTGTAACTGTGGTGGTGCATTGTTCTCTAACCTCCGATGGAGTTGAAGGTTGGGCCTTCAACTGCAGTTCTGCTATCTGAAGGTTCAGCTCCAGCTGAAACCTGTCCATTTCTTCTCTTGCGTCGCGCACTGTTATTGCTAACTTTTGGATGCATGCCTCCACAAGTTCCTCTGCTCAGATGGCCAACTCCGGGACCATCTAGTAGGCTTCCTACACCACCTGCACTATTTGTTTGTTTTCTGCTGTTATTTTGCCAATATTGTAGTGTCGCATACTACATGGGCCTTACCTGCTACTTCTTCTTTCTTACGCTTTTTTGCCAGTTGTACCATCTGTAGTTTTGTCTCCTACTTCTTCCGCTACACTGCAGACTTCTCTGCTTCCATCGTGGAGCCAACTGGAGCACACCACTCCAATGGCCAAGACTCAAGGACCATGAAAATTACATCGTCGGTAACTAATTAAGCTATCTCATGCCACGTTTCCGTAGGGTCCTTCCATGCCCTGATGAAGACATGGTGGAAATCAACTTTGAACTTTTCAAAGCTTTGCAAACTATTGTAAACAATGGGCGATAACCGCGGCTTACAATTAGTCCCCATCCTGATGTTGATCCCCATGAGCACCCAAAATATCTTTCTCTCCCTTATCCTTTAAGTGTCCCTGGTTTCCCATAGCGAAGTGTACTTCACTGCTCTGGAAGGTCCTGCGCAATCAATGAGAACTGGCTGTCTTTAGGCAATTCCCATGTCACCGGTACTATCGACAATAGGAGCCATGCATAATGAAATGTTTTACCTTGCTCCTATGCCTCGTGGCAGTTCATAAGGAACTCACTGCATAGATAGTTTGCCCAGTTGAACTGGACCCCTTCTGTGCACTACACCACCAGTGAAACTACTAATGCAAGCACCTCATGCGCGTGGCACTTTCACATCACCTTCCCTGCCAATATCTATGTCATGAATTTGACTACAAGGTTGTTGATGTTGGAGATGGCATACCCTCACTTTTTCTTCTCCAACTTAAATTTCTTTTTCATGGCCTCTGCGATGGCCAAGTCATCACTTTTTCCCTCTGGGATGATTGTTGGATCCTCCCCTGCACAAGGGAGCCATGTAACCTGGTGAATCAGATGGTCTTTGATGGGGATGAGCTCCTCCAGCCACAAGCACCCATCATGCACCAAGCAGAGCAGCTACCTGATGATGAAAATGGTTACTAGGGCATGGTGGTAATGTGGCACCTAGAGAAGGTTTAGAAACCCTGCTTTCTCTACACCTCTTAGCCATTTGCGTGGCTCCAACTCAATCACTCTAGATGGCATGTCTGTCTTCTAGCGCATTAGCTACGTGGTCGCTAAATGCGGGAACTTTTCATGGTTCGCGGGGTCCCAATCTTTAATTTTCAGCACGGGCACCCATCCCAAGTACGCTCCTTCAAACACAATATCATCTTGGAGGAGCAAAGTTTGTAAAGAGCTCTTGCTCTCATTTATATCCTTGGGAACCTTGGCTTTACCCTTCCACAGAGGAACATATGTGGGTAACCTGGTGAGAGGGTCTACACCCTGCCTTTCGACTTCCATCTCTACATCCTCCTCCTCCACCAGGATCTCTTCAAACACTTCCTCCTCACCAGCCTCCAAATTGATGGCCTTCCGTTTTTCCTCCATGGTGAGCTTGGTCCTCAATGGATTTCTGGGTGAGATGCACACTGGTGTCATCACATGCTTGTCCTTCATAGGTCTCAGCGTGCATGATGATTTAGGGATCTCAGTGACTATCCCGACTCTCTCTAGGGCTTCCACTTCCGCAATTTCCTGCACGGCTTGCTCAGCTATCACTACACTTGTGTCCATGGCTTCTTCGGGTGCTAACACAGTGTGATTCCATAGTTCTCTCAGTGTCTTTGGTAATTTCTCAAGAAACGAATTCACTTTTAGAATATCAAATAAGTCTCACTTCATGGATATCTGAGCGTGCAACAACTTAGTTCTCAAATTGCCAAGTGTCATTTGTTGAACGACCATTTGTAATTTATAGCGCCTTTTAAATTTGAATTTGACCGTTCCTCCCACATTTGGTCCATTAATGCTAGATTGGCAGTAGATTTTCAAGAATCTAGCCCATAAAGTTCACCTTCAATGCCTACTGCCCGCTTCATTTGGCCTCAAACCAAGCATCACATTGTGAATAGTGACTTTGACGGTCACTTTCCAGCCAATTTGTGTGGCAGTGCAGCTGTCCTCGCACCTCCTAACATCAATTAGTTCCCCGATAGAGTAGTTTATAGTCCCGCGCCTCCTTTTAGCTACCTGGAGTGCTAAGATTGTACTTTTTTTGGCTAGTCAGATGGTCAGGCCACCTGTGTATGCCTTCAAATGACTGCCATTCACTTTTCCTGGGAAGGGTTCTCCATTTAACTTTACCAACTGCACTGTTCCACCGTCAGTAATCTCCTTAATAACATATGGCCCCAACCAATGCATTCTAAGTTTCCTTGGAAATTTATCAAACTTACTATCATACAATAGCACCAAATCGTTCACCTTAAAGGTGCACAACTTAATATGTCAATCATGCCACGCCTTTTCGCACTGCTTTTGGACTTGTTGGTGAAATCCAACCAAAAATATTTCTTCTTCTAGCTCATCCAACTGTGCGAGCCTCTCCTCCAAGGCTCCATGATCCGTCATACCTGTGAACTCTACTATGCGAAAACTAGGCACGATGTATTCCATAGGCATTACAGCTTCCCCTCCATAGACAAGCCTAAAAGGTGTATGTCCCGTCAGTTTCTTACATGTCGTCTAATAAGCCCATAATACTGCAGGTATGCATAGGTC
Source organism: Pinus taeda (assembly GCA_000404065.3). NCBI lineage: Eukaryota > Viridiplantae > Streptophyta > Pinopsida > Pinales > Pinaceae > Pinus > Pinus taeda. Next base: position 31,693 of record APFE030639174.1, on the reverse strand, counting down.
CCAATCACTTCACTACACATTGCATACCTTGGTCAGTACGATTTCTAGTACATTGTTGAATGCTTCTACTATCCCGTTAGCCTATGGGTGATACGGTGTGCTCTTCTGATGATGCACTGATCGTTTTGTTCAAGAAGTGTGTACCACGATTGCTCATCAAGATCTCCAAACATCCAAATTGCGCCAACACATGTTCAAACAGAAACTTCTTGGCAGTCATGCCCATGCAATCCTTCTGCCCAACAAGTCAAGTACTCCATCGCAGTGATAACATACCTCGCACTTGTCTTTCCTTGAGGATGAATAGGTCCTACAAAATCTGTTGCCCAATTTTTGAAAGGTTGCAATGTCATTTGTGGATTCAAAGGCATTTCATCCCTCCGCAATGGCTTACCTGTTCTTTGACATACATCACATGCCTTACAATATGCTTTTGAATCCTGATGAATGGCTGGCCACCACAACCCTGAGCGTAGAATTTTCTGTGCGGTTTCTCTTCCTGCATAATGTCCTCCCGCAGTGACCCCATGAGCGTTTGTGAGGATGCTACTTTGTTCAAATTCAGGTACATACCTTTGTAGTATTTCATCATTCCCCATCTTGTATAGATGCCCAGCAATGATAGAGAAATTTTCCGCACGCACCACTAATTCTTTCTTTTGCTAGATAGAGTATCCTTCTGGCACAGTTCAAGTTGTTAGAAAGTGAATTATATCTTAAAAATGTCCATCTTCTACATGCACAACAAAGAGTTGTGTGTCGGGTAATCCTTCCTCCAAACTAGTAGGTTCTTCCCCTGTCACGATGCACGACAAGTGATTTGGTCCCACATTCAATCGTTCAGGCTTCACAACAACTTCAAAATCGTATTATTGGAACAATAAAAGCCATCTGTAGATGCACCCCCCCCCTTCCCAACACAGGCTTATTGACCATGTATTTTAGCACAGAATGATCTGTATACATCTTAAAGTGACCTCCTAGCAAGTAGTGTCAATACTTCTGGAGCACATACATCGTACCTAGTCCCTCACGCTTAGTGGTGGAATAGTTCTTCTCCACTTTAGATAATTTGTGACTCATGAATGTGATAGGGTGATCCAAGCCTTCTTCGTCATACTATGTTAGTACTGCCCCCAATGCTATACACGACGCATTAACATCGACATGAAACTCTTTCTTCCAATTCAAGAAGACAAGAATTGGCGCAATAACCATCTTTTCTTTCAATATATCTAGGATTTTCTTACAATCATCTTTCCAGAAAAATGTGACATCCTTCTTCAACAATTTTTCCATCGGCGCGAGGATCGGGGCATAGCCTTTGATAAACTTTCTATAACATCCCTTATGTCCCAAAGTAGCACGCAACTATTTCACACTTCTTGGCGCTTCAAAGTTCAGAATCACCAGAATCTTTGTGGGGTCTACCATAAGCCCTTGTCTAACAACCACGTGCCCCAATAGATTCCCAAAAGGAACAAGAAACACACACTTCTTGAGGTTGAGCACGATTTGGTATCTTTGGCATGTATCTTGCGTCAAGCACAAGCTCGCTACATGGCCCTTAACCATCCCAAATACAGTAAAGTCATCAAAATAGACCTCTAAGAACTTATGAATATATTCCTAAAATGTCGCAACAACCACCCGTGAAAAGATAAACGGTGTGTTTTTCAATCCAAATGGCATGACAGTATATTTGAAGCAACCCCATTCAGTCGCAAAGGTTGTCTTGCTCCTATCCTCTGGCACGATTTTGATTTGGTGGTACCCTGACAACCCATTAGTGAAAGAATATGCTTCCTAACAACCTACATTGTCCAACACTTTAGCTGTGAATGGAGTTGGGAATGGATCATACACACAAGCATCGTTCAATTTTCTGAGATCCACACATATTCTTATCTCGTCCTTCTGCTTCTTCTCTTGTACCACCATTAGGATTACCCAATCAGATTCTTCCATAGGCTCAATGATGCCTGCTGTGAGCATTTTCTCTAGTTCTATGCAGACCTTCTCCTTGTATTTTGGATTTAAACGGTACGACCTCTACTTAACTGGATTCGCGTCGGGATTTAACGTGATCATCATTACCCCTAAATCTCTAATTATTCCTTTCAAATCTATAAACTTGGTTGGGAATAAGTCCTGATATTCACAGAATAATTTAGTGACCTTATCCAACATCGCGTCATCCCAATAGTCTCTGATATTTGTGAATTTGGGCTCCATCTCTATACCAATATTCACCTACTTAGTCTTCACCGGTGCGGTTATATCAGGGTTCTCAATCTATGATCCTTGAACCTCACGATGGCATTCCGTCTCTGGAATGTTAATTTTCCATGGATCTTCATCTTCTTCTTCAGCAGTTACATTATAACATTCCAATGCACAACTGAGTTGAGTACCCCATTCAGGTTGCGCTAGTTCTAAAGGATCATGCAGAATCCTAAAGATGGTTGCTTTTACTTCTTGTAGCGCTTCTTCAATGCCGTTAAACCTATCTTGAAAACTAAATTTCATCATGAACCCTTCGCGTAGGATATCCCGTTCACCTGTCCCATGATGGAGCTTTATTTCTATATACCAGTTCATCAGTATAACATCTAGGGTATGAAAGAACAGGTGCACCCACTCAGGTTGTGGCTTTTCTCCATATGCCTACATCCACTTAGCCAGATGCATGCACGGGTCATCCTATCCATCATACTTGTCTGTCAGTCACATCTTATGCTTCCCAAATCGTGTGTGCATCATTCTGCTACATTCACACCAATCATCAAATCTTCCTTTGTGCATACCTCACCATCTCACGAGCATAGTGTGTAGTACCCAGTCCAAGTCCTAGAAGCATTGCTTTTCCAACACCTCCCTTTCAAAATCATCCAAGAAGATATCTACCTCATTTAGACCATCATAAGTAGGTAGATCTCTTACTCTTGTTGACACACAGCACAGTGACTTGGTCATCATATTGAAATTCAACGTAGTTACTTCATGTAACCGATTATGCAATCATTCTATTTCTTCATCAAAATCCGAAGTGCGGGAGCTCTCACGCTCCCATGTAATATGCCCATCCACAGTGGAATTTACCCATTCTTGATCTCATGTTGTTATCTTATAGATACAGTCCATATCATCATCACTCTCATAGTTGCGGGTCAGTTCCGTATAGCGCGATCCTTCAGTAGGGTCCATGGGTACTATTATGCGTAGTGATTTTTTCTCAAAAATCATTTTTCAATTCTTTAGATTAATTACCCTGTTCATATCAATGGCCGAGTCAATTCCCAGGAGTGCAGGGTAGGGATTGTTGTCATCTATTGGAAATAATACTGAGAAGGGGGTGAATCAGTATTATCAGATTTATAATTTTATTTCCCAAACAGATTTATATACACTACTTTAGTGAAGTGAATTAGCGTGTACACGTGACTGTACTTAAAGAAACCAACGTATATGCAGAGAACTTTTGATTTAGACAATTTATCATGTATTGAGCTTAAACTAGTATCTCAGAGATTTATTAGACAGTGCAGTAAAAGAAGAATAAAGCATCACACATGAAAACCAAGATATAAGGTGGAAACCCAATGTGGGTAAAAACCACCTATTGCTATTGTCTCTGTCTTCTTTTAATAATAAGAAAATTTGTTTACAATCTTGTACTGTTGCAGACTCATACCAATACGTAGGCACCCACCCGCAGAAGGCTACAACCTTCTCTCATTCTCAACCTACTACTGGGGAGCTATAGCCCCCTAGCTCTTGTACTAGCCAATATGTTTACTAGTACGTAGGTGCCAGCCTACAGAAAACTCCACTCTTCCACCAAGAACCACGTTTCATGAATTTTCAGACTGGATACACCTGGAACACAACACCACAATCTGAAAGCCATGTTTCATCCAATTTTCATACTAGACCCATCAATAACATTGAAACTCATAAAATCATAACTGCAATACAACCATCAAATACATCTGCATCAACCAATTACTGAAACTCAATCATCACTTTATGAATCAACCACAACTAAATCAATAAATCACTTGACAACCCAGCATCACTGAAGCAAATCACAATCAATCAATCTAATCATTCAGAACACTATCACCAGAATATAGTCACCAAAACCCAAAGCAGAACCCAGAACTCTGCAACAGAAAACAGAAACAATTAAAACTTTAAACATCATCATAAGGTATACACTACTTCCATCTGTTCAACTAGCATGTATATGCATTTTTACCAAAAGGAACTAGCATACAGATATGAAAATTCAAATTTATGATGAATACGCTACTTTGATATGCTGAACCAGAGTGCATACGCTCTTTTACTAAAGCGAACCTACGTACAAATCTGTAGGTGTTAACTTAAAACATCACAACTATTCCAGAATTTAATCATACCTAGTTCATCACATTTACATAATGAAACATGTGTCAGTATTCAAATCTAGACTATTCAAGATCAAACCACATAATGATAATACTTTTAAGCCTGTATGATCCCTGTCCATCAACCTTCATCAGCCATATAGGTGCATCCTTAGATCAGATCAAGCAAACCACCAGGAGCTCATTAACTTGCATATATGATTCAACGCTTCATAAGATATTCAAATCCTTGCACACTTCTGGCCTAATGATCTTCTCCTCCTTATATAGTTTTAGGCCTTTCTCAATACCATGGAACAAAACTACTTAGGACCAATACCTTGGACCAAATACCTCAGACCAATTACCTTGGGTCAAATACCTTGGACCAAAAAACTTTTGGTTTTCCAAGATATACATGCTTTTCCTTCTGTGAACATGCATGTGTACATATACACTCCTTTTGTTCAGTAAACCTACATGTATATGCAGCTTGGACAAGGTGAACCTGTGTATACCTCTATTTCTTCATTCTTTGTAGTCTGATCTATAATTCTTTGTTGTTGACCTGTTGCACTGTGATCATTCATCTGAGTGAGTTTCCATCAAGGACAACACCTGTATCATAATGTCAACAATCTCACCCTTTGACTTGATGGCAACAACAACACCAAGCCACTCTCCCCCTTTGACATCAAGGGCAAAGGGTGGACTAAGATATTTTCTCCCTTTGACATACATTACGATGTTCATGCTCCCCTTGAGTACATGCCAATTGCTCTAATTGAGCTCCCCTTTTCTACATGCTGAGATGTACTAAAACCATCCATGCTCCCCCTGAGCACAAGCCGAGTCTGCAAAAATATTTTCTAAAAGAATAACATGAATCTATAAATCAACTATGCGAGGATGACCTTCCTATCACCAATGACTCATACATACATCCATCTTCCAACCAAGTGGGATATACCAAATTTGACTCATCCACCCAATCATGTGGGGATATACCAATTGTCTATACATGACAGAAACAATAAATGTTACATCATTCATCCCATGTAAATTGGGGATACAAATTTCATCATTTTTCCAAGAGGACTCATTCAAATGTATGAGAAGACATATCACACCCTAGACTTTTACATGACTTAAGCAACAAATGGTATAAATATCTGAAGCCATAGCTAGACTCATCAACCATAATGCAAACAACGTTGAATGTACGTGAAGGCTAATATTCCCCCTGAACCTGTGCTACCTGTGCATTATTAACATGTCAATGATCAAGGCATCTTTGTCAGTCAGATAAAAATTAATAAACAAAGCACATCGATAGACATTAATCATCAATATCAGTTAGAGCACCCATATGAGAGCCTGCCCCACTGTTTTTCTTGTATGAAAAACATATATTCTCCTTGATCCACAAAAACCCATATGTCTACACGACTATACTTCATGAAACACGCATATAATAACCTTTCTCTGAAAAAATGGATTTAACAAAAGGATGATGCAACAACTACTCCCAACTTTTGTCTGATATATTCAAATGTCTCTCTAGGCAGTGGTTTAGTGAATATATCAGCAACCTTTTCTTTGGAGGGAACATACTCCAATTTGACCTTTTGTTCAAGCACTTGTTCACGTAGAAAATGGTATTTGATGGGTATGTGCTTGGTCTTGGAGTGCATGACTGGATTCTTTGAAATACTGATGGCACTTGTATTATCACATAGAATGGAGATGGGTGGAGTACATGTGATCTGAATGTCTTGCAAGTTTTGCATCATCCAAAGTAGTTGTGTAGAACAAGATGCAACAGACACATATTCTGCTTCAGCTGTAGATAACGCAATTGAACTTTGTTTCTTGCTAAACCAAGACCCTGACCTAGAACCCATATAGAATGCACCACCACTAGTGCTTTTTCTGTCATCAACACTTCCCACCCAATCTGTAACATTTGTATATGCATGAAGAGTGAGATCTGTATCTCTAGGATACCATAAACCAAAGTTCTGAGTTCCTTGAAGATATTTGAAAAATCTTTTGACTGCCAAAAGGTGTGATTCCTTTGGATTTTCTTGGAATCTTCCAACTATTCCTATTGCATGCATGATGTCAGGTCGGATACATGTTAGATAAAGTAGACTGCCAATCATGGATCTGTAAGTTGGTTGATGTACTGCTATTGATTCATCATTTGAGATGAGACTACATCCTATTACCATTGGGGTACATACAGGTATAGAATCTTCCATGCTGTACCTTTTCAAGATCTGTTTGAGATATTTGGTTTGTGAAAGAAAAATACCATCTTTATTTTGTTGAACTTGTAGACCAAGAAAATAGGTAAGTTCACCAAGCAAGGACATTTCAAATTCTTGTTGCATTATTGAAGCAAAATTCTGACACATGGATTCTTCATTGCTACCAAAAATGATATCATCAACATAAACAACAATAATTAGACATTTATCAATTTCAATCTTTTTATATAGATTGCTATCTGCTGAACCTTTTGGAAAACCTTGTTGGTGTAGATATTTGTCAAGGCGGTAATACCAAGCCCTTAGAGCCCGTTTCAGACCATAGAGAACCTTTTTGAGTCTGCATACAAGTTTTGGATCATTTCCAAGAATGAATCCTTCTGGTTGTTCAATATAAAATTCTTCTTCTAAATCTCCATTAAGGAAAGTAGATTTTACATCCATTTGGTATACTTTGAATTTCTGAAAGCTGGAAAGAGACAGAAACATCCTTATGGCTTCAAGTCTAGAAACAGGTGCAAAAGTTTCTTCAAAATCTATACCTTCTTGTTGAGCATACCCTTTACAAACAAGTCTGGCATTGTTTCTAATGACTTCTCCATTTTCATTTAGCTTGTTTTTAAATATCCATTTAGTTCCTATAATATTTTTATCATGAGGTCTAGGAACTAATTCCCAAGTATCATTCTTTTCAATTTTCTCAAGTTATTCATTCATGGCCTTGACCCAATATTCATCTTTGCATGCTTCATTTACGTTTTGAGGTTCGATGGAGGATAGTAATGCTAGATAGCTTGAGGTATCTATAATAGTTCTTCTTATCTATACACCTGCCTCTTTTTCCCCTAAAATTTGAGTTTCTGAATGATTTTTCTGAACATAACTGGACAGAATCTTTTCTTCTATCGTTATCTCTTCTTCTGGTGCTTCATTGGTTTCTTCTTCAATATCATTGTGATTTGATATGGGAAAATAATCCCCATATTCTTCATTGTTATAATATTCTGTTTTTATCTGTTTTGTATTTTTTCATTCTTCATTAACTACAACATCAACACTTTCAACAATTTTCCCAAGTCTTTTATTATAACATTTATATCATTTACTTCAGGAAGACTAACCAAGAAGAATACCTTCATCTGCTCTGGGCTCAAACTTACCAAGTTTTTCGTCAGTTCTCTTGGTATAATATTTGCTTCCAAAAACTTTAAAGTATTTTACAGTGGGAGTCTTACCATACCAAAGTTCATGTGAAGTTTGAGTGCTATTTACCTGAACATTTGCTTGGTTGAGAATAGATACGGCAGCGAATGCAGCTTCACCCAAAAAGGTTGCAGGAGTTCCAGATTCATCTAGCATAGCTCGAGCCATTTGTTGAATAGTTTTGTTCATTCTTTCTACCACTCCATGTTTCTAAGGAGTCCTTGCAATGGAGAATTTCCTTTTTATTCCATGTTGTTCACAAATGTCAAAGAATTCATCCGAGGTAAATTCCCCTCCTCGATTAGATCTGAGGAATTTGATTTTTCAATCTGATTCATTTTCAATCGAAGCTTTGAAGGCTTGGAACTTTTCGAATGCTTCATCTTTATGCTTTAGAAGACCTATCTAACACATTCTAGAAAAATCATCAATGAAAAAAATAAAGTATTCTTCTCCACGAGGTGACTTTTTACTTGATGGTCCACATAAATCAGTATGGACAAGTTCAAGAGGCTTACTAGCTGACCCTTCTTTATCCATGAAGTGAGCTTTGGTTTGCTTACCAATTCGACATGGTTTGCATATTTTATTTTCAGGGATGCTGATATCTATAAGATCACGAAAAACCTTGAATCTGCATTCTTTTCTTATTTGAGAAATTCTTAGATGTCCCAATCTTCTATGCCACAGCTAGTTTTCATCATTTTTGCTTAGATAGCATTGTTGTTGTCCTCCCTTGAGTATGTATAAATTTTATGGAGTTCTTGTACCTTTCATCATGGTCTCTCCTGTATCAAGTTCACGAACAACACATCCATTTGATTGGAACACCACTTCATTTCCTTGATCACACATTTGACTGACACTCAATAGGTTTTGCTTTAAATCATCTACATACATAACATTTCTAGCTTTAACCTTTTCTTTCAAGAAAACAGAACCTTTACTTTTTATGAAAAAAGGAGTGTCATTTCCAAATGAGACATTATTTTCCTTTTCTAAGGCATTATATGAGTGAAGTTTTTCTTTGTCATCTGTCATGTGTTTGGAGCATCCACTGTCGATGTACCATTGATTTTCTTGTCCTTCTGCATACAAGGCTATACCACATCTTTTTGGTTGAGATTCTTTCCTTCTCCATATCTTGGGATTTAATGGCATTTACTTCTTTTGAGATGTTTGTCGTATTTTTCTCTTGCATTCAGATTCTTCATGACCAAAGTTATTATAGATTGAGCATTCTATTACATTTCCAAGATGAGAAAAGTTATTATAGGAACTTCCCTTGATTACATTCCTATTATTTCGTGCTTCTCTAGTCATGATGGTTTGGTAAGCAACACATTGAGTAGCTTTGTGCCCAAAATTATGACATGAAAAACATTGCCCATTAAAGAAGTTCCTGCGATTATCTAATATATTAACCTGGTGATTGATATTTATCTTTGAAGCAAATTGAGTATGATTTTCCTGCAGTTGGTTGTGGCTTCTATTCATCCTTGGAGTAAAGTGAGTATGATTTACTTGATGATCAACTTTATGCCTTTGTTGATGATTGTCATACTGTTCACTGGTCCTTGCTACACCAAGATAGCTTTTAGTGGAGGTTGATGGCTTCTGTGTTTGAGATGCTTCTTCAGTATATCCAAGACCAGTATTTATCAAAGGAGAATGCTGCACTTCGATAATTTCATTTAAAGTTTCTGATCCTTTAGCAAATCTAAGATTGAAAGATCTCGTTTTCTCAAGATCCTTTCCTAGGCCCACAATTACACATTCTAGTTTTTCATTGTGTTTTTCTTTTTTAGCAAGTTGGTATGTCAAGGTATCTGTAATCATATTCTTTTCTTCTAAACAGATTTTGAGTTTAGAGATTTCTTCATAAAGGTCATCCTCTTCTAAAGCATCCCAAAAATTATCATCGTCATAAGCCATTAGAAGTCTATAATGATTACTATTTTCATCTTCATCACTATATGATAAACCATCGCTATCTTCATGAGAATAGTAACTCCTTTTATTTACAACTTGTTTTCTATTCCATTTTGCATATTCCTTTCCTTTTTCATATTTATCTTTACGAGGACATTTGGTAGCATAATGACCGACTCTACCACAGGCAAAGCATTTGAAGGGTAGCTTACCTCTAAATCTTCCGGAACCCCACTGAAAATTCTTGACAAAGTTTACTTCATTTTCTTCTTCTGAAATATGTCCTAATTCATTTTGTTCTTCCTTTCCTTTTGTTGAAGCTTTAAATGTGTCTTCTCTCATATATGATGGTCCTCCTTTTCTCATCTCAAAGGCAATTACAATTCCATGAAGTTGTGTCATAGTGATAGTCTACAGGTCCTACTTTTCTTCTATGGCAGACACTTTTGATTCAAAATTAGCAGACAAGGATCTCAAAACTTTCTCAACTAAGGTAACTTCCTTTATTTATTCACCTAGATTCTTCATACAATTAACAACCTCATCTATACATAAGAAGTAACTAGCTATACTTGCATCACTGTGGATCTTAAGAGTTTCATACTAAATTCTGAGAGTTTGAAGCTTAGCATGTTTTACCTAAGAGTCTCCTTCGTAGCTAAGAAAGATTTTGTCCCATATTTCTTTGGCTGATTTGAGCTGCATGATTTTGACAAACTCTGATTGTGACAGAATTCCCAATAAAGTATTGATAGCTCTGGCATTGGTTTCATATTGCTTTTTACCTGCCATATCTATAGGAATTGTTGTTGGAAATGTATATATTCCCTCCACAATTTCCCAGACATCCGTTCAAGTGATTGTAGATAAGGTGTGGTTCTTAATTTCCAATAAACAAAGTTGCTCCCATCAAAGATTAGTAGTCTGATGGATCCCATGCTTTCTTGATTATTCATGATGATGGATCCCACTTCAAGCGATCAAGCTTCTTCTGAAGGACTTGCTCTGATACCAATTGCTGGAAATAATACTGAGACGGGGGTGAATCAGTATTATCAGATTTATGATTTTATTTCCCAAACAGATTTATATACGCTACTTCAGTGAAGTGAACTAGTGTGTACACACGACTATACTTAAAGTAACCAATGTATATGCAGAGAACTTTTGATTTAGACAATTTGTCATGTATTGAGCTTAAACCAGTATATCATAGATTTACTAGATAGTGAATTAAAAGCATAATAAAGCATTACACATAAGCATCACGCATGAACACCAAGATATAAGAAGGAAACCCAATGTGAGTAAAAACCACTAGTTGTTGTCGTCTCTACCTTCTTTTAATAATAATAAAATTTGTTTACAATCTTGTACTAGTGCAGACTCATACTAGTATGCAAGCACCCACCTGCAGAAGGCTACAACCCTCTCTCGTTCTCCAACTACTATTGGAAGGGAGCTACAATCCCCTAGCTCTTGTACTAGCCAATATGTTTACTAGTACGTAGGTGTCAGCCTATAGAAAACTCCACTCTTCCACTAGGGACCACATTTCATGAATTTTCAAACTGGATACTCCTGGAACACAACACCACAATCTGAAGGCCATGTTTCATCCAATTTTCATACTGAACCCATCAACAACATTGAAACTCATAAAATCATAACTGCAATACAACCATCAAATACATCTGCATCAACCAATTATTGAAACTCAATCATCACTTTGTGAATCAACCACAACTAAATCAATCAATCACTTGACAACCCATCATCACTGAAGCAAATCATAATCAATCAATCTGATAATTCAAAACATTGTCACTAGAATACAGTCATGAGAACCCAAAGTAGAACCCAAAACTCTGCAACAACAAACAAAAACAACTGAAACTTTAAACATCATACTTCATAAGGTATACACTACTTCCATGTGTCAAACCAGTGTGTATACACACTTTTACCAAAAGGAACCAGCATACATATCTGCAAATTCAAATTTATGATGTATACACTACTTTGATATGCTGAACCAGCATGTATACGCTCTTCTACTAAAGCGAACCTACATACAGATCTGTAAATGCTAAATTAAAACATTACAACTATTCTAGACTTCAGTCATACCCATATCATCACATTTATAGAATAAAACATGCGTCAGTATTCAGATCTAGACTGTTCAAGATCAAACCACATAATGATAATACTTTTAAGCCTGTATGATCCCAGTCCATCAACTTTCATCAACCATATATGTTCATCCTTAGATTAGATCAAGCAAACCATCAGAAGCTCATTAACTTGCATATATGATCCAACACTTCATAAGATATTCAAATCCTTGCACACTTCTAGCCTAATGATCTTCTCCTCCTTATATAGTTTTAGGCCTTTCTCAATACAATGGACCAAAACTACTTAGGACCAATTCCTTGGACCAAATACCTCAGACCAATTACCTTGGGTCAAATACCCTGTACCAAGAAATACCTTGGACCAAAAATGTTTTGGTTTTCCAAGATATACGCGCTTTTCCTTTTGTGAACGTGCATGTGTACATATACACTCCTTTTGATTAGCAAACCTGCATGTATACGTAGCTTGGACAAGGTGAACATGTGTATACCTCTCCTTCTTCATTCTTTGGAGTCTGATCTGTAATTCTTTGTTGTTGACCTACTGCACTGTGATCTTTCATCTGAGTGAGTTGCCATCAAGGACAACACCTGTATCATAATGCCAACAATATCAACAATTGGTATCACTTCGAAATCTGCCAACGCGCTCACTCCCTCAATATCCATAGTTATTCCCTGCAATCACCACATGGGTATTATTTTCTACTGGTTCACCATCCTTAGCTGAATTGGAGACCATTGTAGCGTAGGCCTCCCCATTTTCTCCCATGTCTATTTCGATAGAATATTTGCATCTGATCCCAAATCTAGAATGACTTGATCCATTTCATATTCTCTGATCTACGTGGTTAGTCTCATCTCGCAGCCTGTCCTTCTCTTATGCTTTCCAATCTTGCTTACTACGTGTGGTTCTCCTGGCACGGTCCTAGTGCATATGTTGATGAGCTCCTGTAACCCTCTCATAGCCTTACTGTCATGCAGTAACTTCATATAGGTTTCCAAGAATGTTGTGAGCATAGATGGGTCCAATTTCGGCTCTAGTTTATCTTTACTTCTTGAAGTGGAGGCATCATCGAAGCTCTTCTTAGCTTCCATGAAGGTTTCCTGAGCATGCTCCAAATCAAACTCTGCTTTTTTCATTGGAGCTTTGCAAACCCAAGTACCCTCTTCTGGTTGTTTTCCTTTGTCATATTTCATTGTGATTCCACTTCAAAGCACAATGTTTACATTCAAGTCTTCCTCGTGTGACTCAAACCTCATCATCTATAGATTCTAATTTGAGGGAGGCAATAGCACTCCTTTGTCACATATCCTAGCTATTAGTGTAGGAAAATCTTCTTTCTCATGATCAAACAGTGTGCAATACTTGCACGATGGGTGTGTTGGATTAGTGAAATTGCGGGCATAGTGTCTTGGCCCTCCAAAATTGTAGAAAATCAATTGTCTGCGACCTCTACCAGGTCCTCCACTGCCTCGGCCTCGGCCACGCCTATGAAATTCTGTCCATGCCATCCCTGCATTCTGCTCAAGGGGATGCGTTTTGGCCTGAACTCTATAGGTGGGAGTTCTATCCATCATCAACTCGTAGCTTTTACAAGTATGCTCGTCATGTCCCACTGACCTACAAAAGTTACAAAACAATTGTTGTGAAGTTTGCTTATACTTCTGTAACAAGTGACAATTGTCCGTGGCATGTTTTCTGGCTATTTGAAAGATAGTGCACCACAAAGCAAGTGCCTTGCTAGGTCCTGCTTGAGCTTCCAACCTTAAAGGCATTGGTCCACCTCCTGCGAGGTAATTCATAACAACTGGGAAGTGGTCTTTGTCATGACCCTGACTCTTGCAGTTTACACACCATACTTCTTCACGCACTTCTGGTTGAACCATCCTGTTGCGCGTGGATATGTTAAACTCCTAGGTTAGGATCCTGCATCGCAGTCTCATGTAGCCTCATGGAAATATATGAAGCTTCTACCTGAGTTGCCATCTTTTGTTGTGATAGCGCACTCCTTAAATGTGGTAGTAGTGAAGCTACAAACCACTCATGATGTTGTCCATATATCATATTCATATTGGCTTCACGAATCATATATTTCAGCGTCTGATCTAGATCCCAAGGAATCTCGCCTAGTAGCATCGTGATCTCTTTAAATCCCATAATCAACTGCACTTTAGACTGAGGCCTAGTAAATTCTCTATTTAGTGTCGTTTGGATATCCACGACCCTCACATTTGGGTAATCATTGTAGTACTTAATATACCAGGTTAGCACGCGATCCTGTACGGCACTAACTAATGTCACTTTCTTTATATGGTCATCTGTAACACCTTGCGCTTCCCATATAGCCCTTACAACAAACTAGAATTGGTCCAGATCCTCATTTCCCAAACCTTTGAACATAGGAAACTTTGCTGTGTTTTCCATGCTGAATCGCAGTGGTGGTGGAGTTGGTATGGGTGAAGATGGAAGTGATGGCAGTGAAGCCGGTGGTGGTGTGGGCAGAGGTGGCATTCACAGAATTCTTTGTCTTATCAGCTGAATAGCACTTTGTGGAGAAACCTTCACGAGCTCTTCCTTGTCCCCTCGCGAAGGTGAAATCAAAGGGCTATTTTATCGACCCTTATTTCCTTCATTCCTATAAATGATCTAAACATCAAAGTAACTACATAATCTTCTTTTCACACAACAACATTTTAATCCAAGTATTCAAAGACTTTACGTACTTACTTTGCGATCCTTTGAGAAAGCATCGCTCTACCTCGTTGTAGTTGACTAAGGTGTCGACCGAAAACTCAGTAACAAATCCTCCTATAATGCAATCAAGCCAATGATCAACGGCGCACCGGATCTTATCCTTTGATGCTTCCAACCTTCACACTAGCTCTGGGATCCATACAATAGGACCATCAAGTTTCCACCTTCCTTGGCTATCTGTTAGCTTCATGATCCACTCATATAGCTCAGTAGGGAAGGACGTGAAAAAAATTTCGTGGATCTCCGTATATAGGTAGTTGTCTAGCCACTCTTCTTTTGATAGCCATGGGTTTCTATTCTCCTACACTGTGAACTCGTGAATTCTTCTGTCTAACTAGCCTTCAATTTCTTTCTTAGTTGGATTCCAATGATACAACGTCACACATCTCTCATGCAAATTCCAGTCTCAGAAATAGAACCATTTGTTGGCTTATGGGGGCCTGACCCAGTTCAGAGTTATTTAGCTAAATAAATCCCTACACTACTAGCCCTTTTAGCATCAACCCGTGAAGCATAGACTGAAATCTCACCCGAAGCAATATGGGGGATGTTGGAGCCAAGTTTTCGCACCCTTAATATGGATGTGATGTCGGTTTAGTCCAACTAGATCTTACCTTTGCATAGGTTGCTTTGCACTCTGTTCTAGCCTTTAATACCTTTGTGATCTATTATAATCGGCTTTCGTGTAGCCCTAACTAAGGGCTGAAGTCCTTTCATGCTGCTAAGGCAGCAAGCTGCGCTATTTCCCAACCTAGACTGAATATCTTACCTATCTTATTATCAGATCTTAGTTATCTTCATGTAAATAGGTCTTCCTACTTATGTTCACTTAATCAATACAGTTATACACATTCTTGCATCACACAAGCATTAGAAGTGAAATTCATACCCAATATAATAGTGCATAAAACAAGAAATAAAGATGCAGAATTGATAAAAACTTATTTTTATTAATAATTCCATATTCTTACATACTCGACTCACCTTGTGCACTCAACCACAGGGGTCTGTGCACTCAACTGCAAACTACTAGGCCTCTGCGCACTCAGCTACAGAGCCTCTTCCTACGCTACGACCCAAAACTAGACTTTGCACTTCAAAACTATCTCGCATACATCATCATTCCTTAGACATTATGTGATGTCTTAACTACTTAGAGCTTCACTCTATTTATACAATCCTATGGTCCACATACCATGGCTATATCTTCTACAGCCAACATTACATTATCAAAATTAGGGTAGACAACTCTATGACTCTTTTACAACTATGCGCTCCGTGCCCACAAAATGTGGAGTATTTACATTGGAATTACAAAACTTGGAACAAAATCTGGGCTCTAAGACCCAAAACTTCCCTTGGGGGATCCCACGCCCAACAACAGTCTAAATGTAACAAAAACCAGTCAGCAAAGATTTGGTAATACAAAAAAAATAAGCCAATAAAGCTTCAGTAATGCAGCAAAACCCAGCCAGCAAAACTACAGTCCTCAGCAAAAGATTAAAAGCATTCCACAGGTAAATCATGTTCACTCCAATCCAAGGATGAGAAACAAAAGAAGCTCCGGTAAAAAGTTAAACAACACCAGAAGATTCTATGGTCACAAAAATTTCTTCTTTAATGGACAATGTTTCTCATGTCATAATTTTGGTCATAAGGTTTCTCAATGTGTTGCATGCAAAACTATCATGACTAGAGAAGCAAGAAAACAAAGGAATGAGACAGGAGTCAATAAGAACTCCTGTAATATCTTCTCACCTCTTATAGATGAAATCGAAAGCTTAGTTTGCAACAAATTTGGTCATGAATAATCTGAATGTAGGAGAAAATTACAGCCAACATCTGAAAAGGAGGAACTACCAAAAAATTCCAATGTATGAAAAAGGAAGGAGGTAAAATATGAAAGTTGTGGCATAGCATTGTTTGCAGAAGGACAAGAAAATCAATGGTACATTGATAACAGATGCTCAAAACACATGAAAGGTTATAAAGATAAACTTATTTCATACAATTCTTTAGAGAAAGAAAAGAATGTCACTTTTGGAAATGACTCACCTATTGTCATTAAGAATAAAGGTTCTGTTTTTCTAAAAAAAGAAAAAAAGTTAAATCTGGTAATGTTATGTATGTTCATGGATTAAATCTTAACTTGTTGATTGTTAGCAAAATGTGTGATCAAGGAAATGAGGTGGTATTCTGATCAAAATAATGTGTGGTTTGTGAACTTGATACAGGAAATACCATAATAAAATAAACAAGAACCCCGAGCAGTTTGTACATATTAAAAGGTGGCCAAGAACAATGTTACCTAAGAAAGGCAGAAGAAAACTGGTTATGGCACAGAAGATTGGGACGTCTAAGCTTTTCTCAAATAAGCAAATCAAGCAGACTCAAAGGTGTTCATGATCTACCCTACATCACCATACCAGAAAGTACCATATGCAAGTCATGCCAATTTGATAAGAAAACCATAGTTCAATTCAATGCCAAAGAAGGATCAACAAGTAAGCCTCGTGAACTTATACATACTAATTTGTGTGAACTAGTAAAGAAAAAGTCACCTCGTGGAGAACAATACTATATATTATTCATTGATGACTTTTCTAGAATGTGTTGGATCGGTCTTTTGAAACAAAAAGATGAAGCATTTGTTAAATTTAACATCTTCATGGCATTAGTTGAAAATGAAGTAGATATAAAAATAAAATGTCTCAGATTTGATTGAGGAGGAGAGTACATATCAAATGAATTCTTTGACTTCTGTGAATAACACGACATAAAAAGACAATTTTCTGTAGCTAAAACTCCTCAAAAAAATGGTGTGGTAGAAAGAATGAGTAGAATTGTTCAATAAATGGCTCGTGCTGTTCTTGATGAGTCTAGAACTCTTGACACCTTCTGGGGTGAAGCTACATATACTACAATAAATATTCTCAACAAGGCTCATGTTTGTCTGAATAGTGATAAAACTCCATATGAACTTTGGTATGGTAAGCCTCCCACTGTAAAACATTTTAGAGTCTTTGGAAGCAAATGTTTCATAAAAAATAATGATGAAAAACTTGGTAAGTTCAAATTTAGAGCAGATGAAGGAATACTTCTTGGTTACTCATCTAGAAGTAAAGGATATAAATGTTACAATAAGAGACTTCGAAATTTTTTTGAATGCATTGATGTTGTGATTGATGAAACACGCATAGGTCCCAAATAGGTAACACCAACAAAAGAGGATGATGATGATGAATGCTTTCCCACAACAAGTTGCAATGATCTAGAATAAGAAACCAATGAAGCAACAAAAGAAGATACATCAGACAAATAAAAGGCTCCATCCGTGTATGTTCAAAAGAATCATCTAGAAACTCAAATTCTAGGAGAAAATGAATCTGGGGTACAAACAAGAAGAAATCTTGTAGGATCTTCTAGTTATCTAGCTTTATTATCCACAATTAAACCACAAAATGTGAATTAGGCTAGTAAAGACGAATGTTAGGTTAAGGCCATGAATGAAGAACTTGATCAAATTGAAAAGGATGATACTTGGGAATTGGTTCCAAGGCCTCATGATAAAAATATTATAGGTACAAAATGGATATTCAAAAATACATAGAATGAAAATGGAGAAGTTATTAGGAACAAAGCTAGACTTGTTTGTAAAGGTTCTTCTCAACAAGAAGGTATAGACTTTGAAGAAAAATTTGCACCTGTAACCAAATTTGAAACCATAAGAATGTTTCTTGCATTTTCAAGTTTTCGTAATTTCAAAGTTTATCAAATGGATGTAAAATATGTCGTCCTTAATGGAGATCTAGAAGAAGAAGTATATATTGAACAACAAGAAGGATTCATTTTTGGGAATGATGAAAACCTTGTATGGGACCTTAAAAACGCTTTATATAGGCTAAAACAAGCTCCACGGGCATGGTATTATCGTCTTGAAAAATATTTTCAACAACAAGGTTTCACAAAAGGATCCACAGATAGCAACTTGTACACAAAAATTGAGGGTGATAAACTGCTAATTATTGTGGTTTATGTTGATGATATCATTTTTGGTAGCAATGAAGAATCTATGAGTCAAAAATTTTCTTCTATTATGCAACAAGAATTTAAAATGTCTATACTTGGGGAACTAACCTATTTTCTTGGTCTACAAGTACAATAAGGAAAAGATGGCATCTTTCTCTTAGAAAAAAGAAAAAATAAATCAATAAATAAATAAAAAATAAAAAAAAAATAAAATTAAATAAATAAAATTAAAATAAAATAAAAAAATAAATAAAATAAAAAAATAAAAATAAAAAATAAAATAAAATAAAAATAAAATAAAATAAAAATAAAAATAAAAAAAATAAAAAAATAAAAAATAAAAATAAAAATAAAAAATAAAAATATCTCAAGAAAATCTTGAAGAAATATGGGATGGAAGAATGCAAACCTATATGTACTCCCATGATGACAGTATGTAGCCTCAATTCTAATCAAGATTCTCCTGTAGTAAACCAACTAGAGTACAGATCTATGATTGGCAGTCTACTTTATCTAAAAAGTACCAGACCAGACATCATGCATGCAGTTGGGATTGTTGGACGTTTCCAAGCCAATCCAAAAGAATCACATCTTCAGGCAGTAAAGGGAATATTCAAATATCTCTAGGGAACCCAAGATTTTGGTCTTGGCATCCTAAAGATGCATATCTTACCCTCCATGCATACACAGATGCAGATTAGGTTGGAAATGTTGACGACAAGAAAAGCACTAGTGGAGGTGCATTTTACATAGGGCCCCGATTGGTATCTTGGTTCAACAAGAAACAAAGTTCCATTGCCTTATCTACAACAGAAGCAGAATATGTAGCTGCTACATCTAGTTTCACACAACTTCTTTGGATGATGCAAACATTATAGGATATGCAATTAAAATGTTCTCCACCCATCTCCATCCTATGTGATAATACAAGTGCTATTAGTATTTAGAAAAATCCTATTATGCACTCCAAGACCAATCATATTCCTATTAAGTATCACTATCTACGAGAACAAGTGCTTGAGAAAAGGTTAAATTGGAGTATTTCCCTCCAAAGGAAAAGGTGCTAATATATTTAATAAACCCCTTCCTAGAGAAGCATTTGAATATCTCAAACAGAAGCTGGGAGTTGTCCCTATCTTACTTTGTTGTTAACTCAGTTAACTCAATTTTTCTCAGCCTACAGGTGAAAATTCAGAAGGTTTCTAGCTATACGCGAGTTTCATGAAGTATGGTGGCGTATATACGCGCTTTTCTTTACAAAAAGTCGCGTATCTTTTTCTCTGACAAAAAAACAGTGGGACGAACTCAAGATCAACCTCTAACATGCTTTTGACAACTATGATTTGATTTCTCTTAGTCTGATGATGATGGGTACAATCTGCTGATATGGTATTGAGTTATGTTTTTCTCATTAATATTCTCTAAATGATGAACATGCTTTGATGAATGAGTTATTGAATATGATCAGGTAGCATACGTTCAGGGGGAGTAGTAGTCTTACAGAATATAATGCATTGTTTGCATTCTAGTTGCTGAATTAAAAGGGTCTTTTACATGACCTTTACATTAAATGATATACATGATATTTAAAAACCAAAAGACCTTAATGCCAACAATTGTCATATTCATTCATATATAGACTTTTGATATCATGTCGAAAATGTAATCCCACTTGGTTGGGTAATTGATGTAAGCATGGGTCCTTGGTGATAGGAAGGTCATAGTCATAGAGTCATTTTCAATCCATCAAAGAATTCAACATGTGCTCATGGGGAGCAATTTAGTAGTTCAGCATATTCAACAGTTCAGATATAGAATTCTTCATTCAACATTGGTCAACCCTTTGCCCTTGATGTCAAAAGGGGAGAGTAGCTTGATGTTTGGAGAGTAGATTGATGCTTGACATAATGTTATTTACAAGTTGTGGTGACAAAAAACAAAATGGTTACCATCAAGTCCAAAGGGGGAGATTGTTGGCATTATGATACATGTGGTGTCCTTGATGGAAACTCATTTATAACGAAATTCACGGGTCAGTTCAAAAGTGACAGAATGAATGAAAATGCATGATAATTCAGAGGAATCAGTTCAGAAGAATGGGGAAGTTGGAAGTTCAAGAACTATACACGGGTTTTTTAAGCCAAATCGCGTATGCACACGAGTTCAGTGAAGAAAAATAGTGTATGGTTTTTTTACCATGGTATTCCAAATACTAGGGGCCCTTATCATGGTATTGGCCCATAATAATGAGCGCGACAACGAATATTGATCCTGTCAAAGATTACCACCGACACTAATCTTGTTTTTAACCGTGGTTTTGGATGAAGGATAAACTATATAAAGAAGTGAATATCAAAGGGCTAAGAGTGCAAGAGAAAGAATTTTTTTATGAATAATTCAATCTAAAGTATATTTTCATTGTAAGGGCCATAATTATCACGTTGATTTGAAATAATTATGCACCAATGGATACAATGATGGATCGGGATCATGAGACCTAAAATGACTATTCATTGTATGATATGTTCAAGGATTGACTGGATCTAAGTACTAACGCATGTTTTCTTATCTTTGATTATTATGATCTGGGTCTTTCTAAAGTTTTGAAGAGATGTGCAATTTTAGGTCAAAATTTGTAGATCTATACACACATTGGTTTCGGGAAAAGCGCGTATACACGTAAGTTAACTTCTGCAAAGTCACATCTATAAAATAAGGAGTTTTATGTTCATAAATGACTGATCCATTTGATCAGTTTTGTTGGTTCTCTGATGTCTATCAATGATGTCCTCATGTTTGATCTAGGTTAAGTGATAATGTATGAAGTAGATATAATAGAATGATGAAGTTGAATGTGGTTATAAATAGTGTCAAGATTACCTGTTGATTACGATTGAAGATTAGGTTTAGTTTTGTGATTGGTTCAGAGTGTTGAATTAGAGCTTAGTATGACTCAGTATTCCTTTCAAAATTACAGTAGTCAAGTTTTCAGTTTTTGGTATCTTAAGATCTATATGCGGGTTTCCCTCCTGAAAAACGCGTATGCATGTGGGTTGCCTTAAGAGAAGTAGAGTATATAGTTTGGCAAGTTAATTATCAGGGTTGTAGTTGATTCTGTGTGTTGATGCAGCATTTTGAGTTACGTTCTGTGCACTGGTTACAGTGATCTGACTATTCCATTTGATTAGTTTAGTTTTGATTATGTTGTTTGGGTTTCAGTGATTGGTTGTGTCAGAGATTGATGATTGTTTACAGTGATGATTGAGCATAAGTGCTTATATTGGATCCAATATGAAAATTTAATGAAACGTGGTCCATGGATCTTGCTGAGGGTTGGAGCCTTCAGTGAGGAATTTGAATATTCTTACCAGTAGTAGCTGATAATAAAATCAGGGGGTTGGAGCTCCCTTCCAGTAGGAGTTGGAAAATGAGTGAAGGTCGTAGCCTTCAATAGGTGGGTGCTTGTGTAATGGTATGAGTCTACACCAATACATGAATGTAATTAGTTTTTTATATTAATAAGTTTTGAAGACTGAGATGATAACAATGGTGGTTTTCTCCCACATTGGGTTTCCACCTTAAATCCTATTATTCATGTGTGTTTTATGTGTGATACTTTATTTTTTTCTTACTACACCTGTTCACTGCTCATCAAATGCCTGATTAATCTCTTACATTCTGGTTCAAAGTTAACATATAAATAATTAGCTGTTTTACAAAGTTTACTTGACATACGCTAGTTTCTGTTACAACAATCACGTATATACTCTAGTTGGGTTTAGTAAAGTCACGTATACATTTCAACTCGTCCTGACGATGAACCACACTGGTTGGTTCGAAACGCGTTGACAATGATCTTTTTGATGTGATTTATGCTGAACCTCTCTTTACAA
>APFE030639173.1:107906-124939 GCA_000404065.3 Pinus taeda | reverse complement strand
AATTGTACTTTTAATTAATTATAATAATATGAAAATTATTAATCCATTTAATTAGTAGGTAAATATGAATCATGATGACTGAGTTAATTATGGAGGCAATGCATGTTGTCATGAATTTCAATAAATCTTAATGAATTAAAAATTAATAATGATTGTGGAATTACCCCATTATCATTTTATCTCCTTGGCACTATTGGAGCTCTTGTCCTAAGCCTCTAGTATGTAATTCTAATTAATTAAAGAAGAATAAAATCATATTTCTTGTGTGCATCTGCTAACACGACCCACCTCTCTTAATTGTATTTCTAGTTGTGTGATGGTTGTTTCTGAGTTTATCTAATGACATATTGAGTGGTTCTTATCGCTACTCTTCATAACTACCAAAATTCAAAATTGGTTTAAGGTATACCTGAAGGAGTTAATGTGATTAATCTGTCGACATAATTAGTGTACCATTATGAGAAAACATGATTTGTTGATCATAACTAAAAATTCATATATGACAACCATAATTAAAGAATATAGATGGGTGAATACATGTTAAGGCGTAGTTATTTATCGAGGGAAAGAATATAAGAAGCATTTCTCTAGAAAAATTATTCAGGTTGTACACAAAGTGAGAATGATTTTTATAATTGTATGCGTCTCTTTATTTGTTTAGGTATGGGACAAAGATGTTGGGTGAGATGTTGATTTCCTAGATGGTCTCGGTTAACTACTTCAGATACATTCAGACTAATTACTTCAGATACATCTAGACTTTGTTGCAATTATGTTACCAAGGCCCTTAAATAATAATGGGAGAAGCTCTTGTCCATGGGTCTTGGATAGATGATGATTGGGTGTTCTGTTAAGGTACTCCTTGATGTGAAGTCACCGATTCAATTCCCCGCCCTAATACGGGTGAAATATTGGGCATGATGAAGATATAGTCTTGCCAAGCTTACAAAAAAAAACTTACAAAAGAATTGCATTGCATAAAAGCTTCCTTAGTGCGTCCTTAGTGTGACTTCCCTCATTCCATTTTCTATATAAAAATTTAAGCGGAACAAATTGTTTTCCCATAAACACCCTCACTTCCCAGTGATTTACGATTCTAGGCCTGTTCAAATCAACGTTGCCAATTAAATTATTAGATAAACAAGTCTTGTTTTGATGGTGTGTATAGGAGGTATGTTACAGCACAAGTGTCGGCGCACTTGCCAGGTCTTAATTGAGCAAATAAATTCTTATGTTGGACACTAAAATCAATTAACATTGTTCAACCTTTCGATTAATGGGGGTAATTGGGTCAAGTGTGGGGTGGCATGTAATACACTATTTATATAAGAAACATGTACTTACGCCAAATATGATGATCTTGAACACCTCAAACTCAACATTGTCCTTCGAATTTATATATATTATACTAAAATGATCTTGGGTGTTGCTTTGTATGAGGCTTGGAATTAAAAATTTATCTCACCTGTCAAACATAAATTTGATGACAGTGATTTGATTTTCATGCATGTCACTTTACATTTTATGTAGATTCGTGAGTGTAAATTTTTGTTGTTGTTATATGCAAACTTTGTATAACAATTGGGAGGTAGGCTTGAAAATAGTAATCCTTAGAAGAAGAAAGCAGAATGACTCACTAGTCTAGCTCTAGTGCACCAAAAATATATGAAGGTTCAAGTAATTCTTAGAAACCACAACTTCCTAGAAATGAGGCTCCAAATAAGAAGTTATGTAAATGGGGAAGAGACAACACTTAAAAAAGGATATAAGGAATAATATGACAAATATGACAAACCCAATATATTAAGTAGTCAATATCTTGAAAAATATGTAATTATAAAACTTAAATTTTGCATCCTTGCATGTCATTTAAGCCATATTTGGTTATTGATAATTGTTTATTTAACATATACAAATATCCATAAAGAATGAGAAATACTTTTTCAAAACCTTTAAGACTGCAATCTACAATCAACCATATCTCTTTCATTTACTAATGGTGAAGGTTCTTCTTTCTATTACTTGGTGGATGTGTAAGCTTCTAGGTTGAATTTGATCCTTTCTATTTGCTACAAAACCAAAATTCTGAACTCCACCTTCTCTCGCACTCCATGACTAGGTTTCCTATGTAGCACAACTTCTGGTCGAGAACACAAATCCCCAATTGGCTACTTAACCCACGCCTTGAGTTTGAGCCCAATCATTATCGAACTCTACACTATGTGGGCCATAGCCCCAACCGCAAACCTAGGTGGAAAAATAATCCAAAAAAGAAAACCTAAACGTTATACAAGATAAGATAAGATAATTATATTTATGTCCAACTAATCACCACAAAGTAGGTCAAAGGGACTGTTGAGTACACTGATGTATATACAAAGCAGGAGAACCAAACGGTCTCCTATAAAAAGATACAATGCATGAAGTAAATCAACATCTAGCTCTAGAAGAGAAGATCCAAGACCTAATAGGTCTGAGGATCAGACCCATCTCTCCTAACATCTGAGGCTGAATGAATAACGTTGAAGAAACTCAACAATGTCTGTTGGCCTGATGAAGAGCCGATGGCAAGTGCAGACTGTCCACTAAATCACGTCCTGGGGGGGTTCACGTGCTACTGAATGCTAGAGGACCTAGTCTATCTCCCAGGAATAGATCTGAGATGGAACTGCTGCTAATCTCGTGTAGAAGGGTGAGGTCCCACAGATCCTCACTGATCTGGAGTATGGATACATACTGGTATCAATCGATTTCTTGGTGCCCCTGTCTGAAGGTAGTACCCTGAAAAATGTTGTGATCCTCTGTGTGGGGTTTGATCTGATGGGAGGCTGAAGAATATGCGCTTGGAACCTAAGAGCCTCTTGCACATATAGGGCCAAACATCTCTGATCGGGGTACCTGAAAAAGTCGGCGAGGGTCCGAGAATCCTTGAACAAGCAATGAAACCTTCCTTTGATCTTGTAGTAGACAGGGCATCCAAGGATGAAGTGCACCTCGGTCTCGACTTCCTGTAAATGACATACCTGGCAGAGTCTATCTAGTCTATCTGCCTAGTGGTCTGTCTCTACCTAATGTCTATGAGAACCTACTCTGAACTGGCATAGAGGCATGCGAAGAGCATGCATCCAATGGTGAAACATATACTGGGGTCGAACAATGAGGCAGTCTCAACTCCAAGAAGTGTTGAACATAGAAGGCCATCTTTGGGCACAACCCTCCTGGAGGATTGACCTAGGTGACCTAGACGAACTGCCTGTAGATGTCCTCCCTGATGATCTTGTTTAGCTCATGTTTAGTAGGTAAAAGGTCACCAGGAGCATCGATCGGAAAGGAGGGAGACGATCCAACTGAGTTCCCACTGACTCTAAGAGGTTTGAAACTCCTGTAAACCAACATCTGGCTTTGCCCGAGGGGGTAGAATGGGCAATAGTCTCAAAAGAGCAATATGCCAAGTAAGGATAACGGTCCCTATTCTTTATTGAGTCTGCCAAGCCTCGGACACGATGCAATAATGAAACCAATCTGAAGACTGTCTCAAGCTGAAAGGGCTGAGCTCCAAACTCTGCAAGGATGATGTGTTGTGGCACTGTCAGTTTGCACCTAATGATGCGACGGAGAAGAAGAATCTTGACTCTCTCAGCTGAAGCCCAGTCTGACTCAAGTAAAGACAGTCCCCAAATCTATGAACCATATAGAACAGTGGGACGAATCAAGGTGTCCATGAGGCTCATCTTGGACGAGATGTCCTGGTAGTGATGTCGAAAGCACTATCTCTTGAGAAGGGCTAAGGATCCATATCCTTTGTTGATCTGAGGCTGAAGCATTGGTCGCAAACGGAAGCGGGGCCATGAAAATTGCACCCCCAAGTAAGTATACGTGCTGGTGATCTCAATCTCCTCCCCTCTGAATAGAAAGTGAAGGCTTGAGGTTTTCTTCACCCCGTTGAAGATCATAACCTTGGTTTTACCCAGGTTGATCATCAACTATCGATGGTCACAAAACAAAGCTAAGGCATCCAGTTGCCTTTATAATCCTTCTGGGGATGAGGAGAGGAGGACCACGTCGTCATCAAAGAGTAGAATAGATATCAGAACCTGGTGAAGAAGGTAGCCATCAGTGTCCTGGATATGCTCCTGTAGAAATGCTTCCAACTCATCAATATAGATCCCAAATAGGGTAGGGGACAGTGAACAACCCTGTTTAACCCCAATAGCGTTTCAAATGAAATCAGACATCCCATGGGTTGCGTGAAGACGACCAAGAACAAACTCATATAGGCGCATAATAGCGGTCAATAGGGTTGCAGAAATGCCAATATCTTTGAGTCTCTAGAGTAAGGCCTCCCTCATAACCGAGTCAAAAGCTTTCCGAAAATCTACGAAACAACCCTAAACTGTCGAAGAGCAATGTCGTGCCTCCTCAATCACAGCGGAAAGGGTGAAAATGTGGTCAATGGTCTGATGATCTAGTCGAAAACTTGCCTGTCCCCTAGCTCTGAGTTGTCTCTGCTCAAGGTCACTGGAGAGCTTCCTATGTAGAACAGTAGCATACAACTTCGAGAACGTGTGACCCAACATGATCGTTCTGTAGTTATTGGGATTTGAGATGGGACCTGATCTGTGGATCGGATGAATGATGTGGTGTGCCCATGTTGGTCGAAAACCTTCACGAACTGCATAGTTGAAGAGAATATCCAAGTAGCTAACCAAAGCACGAAAACCTTGCTTAAAGAACTCTACTTGGTAGCCTTCCTCATCGATTGCTTTGTTGTTGTTCATCACCCAAATGGCCTCTCTAATATCTCTATCTGAGAATAGGTAATAGGAAGAGGGTGGGGAGGTAACATGAATTTGGGCCTACTCAGGAATATCATAAAGGTTGGAAGTGTGAGAAAATATGGATGTAAGGACGAGGTCAGGTGGAATAGGGGATCATCGGGGAAGGATGGTACGCCATAATTGTTTAGGGGAATGGACAAGGAGAGCAGAAAGTTCCAGTCTTCTATGGGAGACAAAGAGTTGTTTCTTGTGACGAATGAGACGATGATAAGAAGCTTTGAGTTCGGAGTAGGAGGGTTGAGAGTGGGTCCACGGGATTAGATCAACGGTGGAAGGTTTATGTAGAGATCAATGGTCTTGATCTCATCAGGTCGCAAACTTTGACCCTAGCCTCGACTAGCCTGAAACGCAATGGACCTCTACTTATGGAGCCAATAGTGCTATCGGGTGCATGAGAGGCTCTTGGGCGGCCCCACCTCATGGAGCATGATGGCCAATGATTCGGCGAGCATTCAATGGTTGGAATCAGGCCATGAATGATCTACAACTAAGATTGAGTGCGCGTCATTAAAATTATAATGGGCAACCTAGAGACTTGGACCTCAAATTAAAAGTTTGAAGTTTTTCTTAAACCCGACACTTTATACATTTCAAAAAAAGTTAGGTCAAATTCGAGGCCTGCTTTGTAGTGTTTTATGCATTTTAATTTCGTGCTTCATAATCGAAATGATTGCCTTGTGTAAATGGTACATAGCTATGTTGTACATATATAGATTTATTTTTAGAACCCTTCCGTGCTTGCCTTGTCTATTAATTGTTGTAAATGGTACATAAATGCGTTGTACATGTATATATTTTGACGTATAGATTTATTTTGAGAATTCTTTACTACACGTTTATTCTTTTAATTCTTACTTGACGTATGGATTACTTTTGGTCATCACATTTTATGCTTCTGTCATGGCTTTGTGCTTTATGCTTTATGAGAGCAGAACTATATTTTTGGTTGGAATCAGTTTTAATGCACAATAAGGCAATGATATGTTAATCACAAAATAGTTCGGTTGGATTTGGTTTTAATGCACAATAAGGCAATGATAGGTTAATCACAAAATAGTTTCGGTGTTATATTTCATTAGTGAGTTATACATAATCTACACACAATCCATAATAGTTTGATTCTCCGATGTTAGGAGAGATGGGTTTGATCCTCATACTTATTAGCTCTTGAATCTTCTCCACTAAGACCTGATTTTGATTTACTTCATGCATTGTATCTTTTATACTCAGTGTATTCAACAGTGCCTTTGACTTACTTTGTGGTCATTAGTTGGACATAAATATAATTATCTTATCTTATCTATAACTAATTGGTGTTGTCCATCCTATGTATTTTCACTCTTAGTTGTTCCTATTCCCATAGTTCAATAAAATACCATTGGTGATGATGGCTTGATTTTATTTGGGCACTTTCTCTGGAAGATAGCAGTTTTTAGGGTAGAAATGGATTCAGCACTATCAAGAACCTTGAACCTTTGGGGAAGCCAAAATCCTGAATCTAGAATTTAAATATGTGAGAGTGCTTAAATAGTTTTTTTAGGGTAGAATAGATTCAGCACTATCAAGAACCTTTGGGAAGCCAAAATCCTAAAGCTTGACACTGGTAACCGAGATTTTCCAAAAAAATTTACCGTATTTTCCCACACTCTCCATGATATTGTTTATTATTCTCAGAACAAAATTGTCACCGATATAGATTACTCTGACCATAAAACGGTTAATGGCAGGACTATCCTAACCACCCACCTGCAACATGTCAATGCGATTTACTCTTACTACAAGTCCTTTGGGCAGACCTGGATTTACTATTACCAAGTCTTTTGGCATAACCTTTAAGGAGAGGAGACATGCTCTTGAGAACTGGATTTACTCTCACTAAGTCATTTTGGCAGACTCTTGAAGGGTAAAGAGGAAACTTACTTTCAAGAAGGAGAGGAGTAATGCGGTTCGTCAATCCAAGCATCATTGTTCCACTGCCTCATCTATAGCAGGTTTGTCCGCGACCTTCGGCGCCCTCTAAAAGAGCTACACAGTATACGAACTCCTATTCCATGGCCTTAGAAGGGCCCATTGCTCCACTGCTGCTGCTATTACCCAACCCTAACCCTAACCCTTGACCCCAGAGAGTGCCGAAAAACAGTAATTTATGATGCTATTGCCGACTTTCTTGTCATTTTGAAGCAAATTCTTCAGAGAAGCAAATTTGTTCACAATGTGCAGTTATAGTGATAACCCTCCAACATCATTTGCATTGGCAGGAGAAACAAACTCCATCTTCTTGGAACCTGCAAGGAAATTTCATAAAATCAACAAAATAGAAGATGAAACATAAGGCTGGAATGAAATAAAATAAAGGCACGCATACGCTCTATGGGTTGAGTAGAGCCAAAAAACACAGAAGGAGAGGATGATGAGGGGGCCTTCAAATCATTTAAATTTCTTCCGCGTTGGTAATTCGCCTTACAAATCCCAAACAATACCTTTGCAATTTTTACCTCTTGTTCTGCGATTGATGCGGACACCTGCACGGTTAAAATGACATCGACTCAGAAACCAAACAGGATGCCGGTGGTAATCCACAAAAAAACATTCAATTTTTGTGGTAAAACGCTTCGAATCTTTCCATTGCAACTAGGAGGAGATGACGTCTTCGCTAATGAAAAGAAATGTGAAGCTATGGTGGCAACTTCTGTAATAAACGGGGTTGATGATGTCACCTAATGAGCTTTCTTCAAGAATGCCGTTTACACAAGAAGCACAGTGAATCAAAATGAATGACACTAAAATCAATGATACACCAAGAAAACCATACCTTTACAGGTTTAGCTGGATTCTTCCCTAAATATTAATTCACCTGCACTTTGCACCACCAGGGGTGGTGGCGCAGTTGGTTAGCGCGTAGGTCTCATAGCTTAGCTGAGAAATCCTGAGGTCGAGAGTTCGAGCCTCTCTCACCCCAACTATCATTTTGCCTGCTAGACTGAGTAATTATTGTCACTCGTAAAAATGCCAAACAGTTTGTGCGGCGCATTCTCTGAAAATTGTTAATGAACGGGCAGAGTTACGCATATGCTGTTATGAATATGCTACCTCAAGGAAGGTCGGTCATGTCCCTCAGCAAGCAAGACGATCGGGGAGCCTAGAAGGGGGAATGTCAGGGATCAGAGTGCCAATTCGAGCCGATCGAGCTGTAATAAGCAGAGACTTCGGGGCAATGCCGCCATCTCAGGAACAGCGGAGAAAACAGCAAGTATATCTGGCATATCCCGAAGCGCTGGAGGGCATCCGATGCCCGAAAGCGTACCATGAAAATAAATCTATACCAAACCTAACTATATCTCCTAAATCCTGAAAATATCAAGAGATACCAAGAACTAAAATTCAAGAATCAAGAATCAAGAAAGACAGTTGAAATCAATCAATCACATACATGAAAATAAAATCAAATAGCCCCCTACAGGATTGGCCGCTGGCTATTAACCATCTCAAGCAATCAACTAAATGTCCCCGATGAATATGCTACCGAAGCAGCTGCCTGCGTTCCAAGGAATCGAACCTGCACGGGAAAGCCCATTTAAAACCATATTCATAAACACAAGACTAAATAAAACGTCGATAGCAGGGTTCGAACCTGCGCGGACGAAGCCCAACAGCTTTCAAGTCTGTCTCCTTAACCAGTCGGACGTATTGAGTTTAGCATCATTATATTTTTGACACACAAATTAATTCAAATCTACTTACTTCTTTATCAACCCAATATCATATGACAGGCCTTTATTCACCTTATTTCAGTTTTATAGATTTGAATTATTTATTATTTTTCCTTTAACAAAAAATTATTATTATAAAATAAAATAAATCTAAATATCTTTTCACACACATCATTTATATTTATATAGAGTAACATAGAAGAACAACAAAATCGAACTATTCATTAATTAATTGATGTTGTAATTTTTAAATAAGGTTATTTTTTAAAATAAAGAATCATTGCATCAGTACCATCAATATGGTTTTTTCTTATATTTGATTAATAATTTCATCAGAGGTAGATATGACATATGAGGAGGGCTTTGCGGTACCATTAGTGGTTCACGAGTTCAAATGTGGGCTGCAAAGTCAACATGTGCTTTTGACGAGCAAACCATGGACGAAATCAAAGAATAGTTGAAGGATGTGGAAGAGGATGTTGTGGTGGAATGGGCATACATGCCATACTCTGAGGTAACAACATCCTTGGCAGCTCGCATTCCTAACAGGTAATGCATGTAAAAAACTAATCCAATACCTACACACAATGTAACTCTATTACAAAATGAAGACACTCTTAAGCCGAGTCTTATTGGACATAAACGATGCTAAGAATGAGATACTTCAGCTATGCATGATCAATGTGTGGTTGATCATGGTGTGCCAGACAACTCATTGTCGCAGAGGTAGATATGATAGAGGAGGAGGGGGTTGGGGTACCACTAGTGATTCACGAGATCAAATGTGGGCTGCAAAATCAACATGTGCTTCTGACGAGCAAACGTGGAAGAGGATGTTGTGGTGGAATGTGCATACATGTCATACTATGAGTAACAATGTCCCTGACAGCTTGTATTCCTAATAAGTAATGCATGTAAACAACTGATCCAATACCTACACACATTGTAACTCTATTAGAGAATGAAGACACTCTTACGCGGAGTCTTATTGGACAGAAATGATGCTAAGCATGAAATTTTGTATGTGTTGGATGATCTGGTTGTGCAGTTTTAGGATATTGACAAATGACTTGTGAGCTTGGAGGCTGGTGAAGCTATAATTCCTAGCCCTAATGGCTCTCACCAAGCTAAGCAAGTTGTGATTAAGGTCGGTACCTCCCTTTCCACCTAGTTTCTATGTTTGTGCTCTTTTGTAGGGTCTTTTCTTTGCGATTGTCATCGGTTAGGAAGCTAGGATCCGATTCTAGTTAATGCTTTGGGTAGACATGGGATCTAATTTGTGTTTTCTACTATTATTTATCATATGCCTTGACAATCCCTATGGCCCAAGTTTCAACTTGTTTAATTTTGCTGTTACCATGGATGAAGGGTCTCTAGATCTTCCTCTAGGCTAGTTTCCAAGTGGCAAGTTGAGGAGGAGCCAAATCCAATGGATATATGTCACTGTTTAGTATGAATGAACATAAGTTTTAATATAATCTTCGAAGCCTTTGAAATGATCAAGAAAGGACAAGAGGAGGTGAAATAGACAAGCTAGAAATTATCATAAACAACTCATCCCTCTTACCTATTTAGGGGTTACAACAATCATAAGTCATAAGACAACATAGAACAAAATTTAGTATCATCTACGCCACAACCACAATGAATTAGCAAAGCATTATAGGATTTTTCATATGAATGCACTACTTTGATGCACACTAGTTGATTGGAATGATAGTGATGAAGAAAATAAGTTTTACTTCACTAAGCCTACCTAAGCAAGAGGTAACCAAGGTTTCAATAAGAGACAACTTGTACTTGTGCTTCTTGACAAATCTCGAATTGTTGAATTGATAAGAAGAAGAGGATGCCAGCTACATGAATCATGTCCACATGAAAAGAAAAGAAGCTTTCATATTCTACAAATAACAAATCCCTAAATCTCATTTTCAAAACAAAGTGAAAACCCTTTTAGCTCTACTCTATTAGTATAATGAAGGAAAGAAATCCATTCAAGTAACAACATCCAGCAAATATAAGAGGTGGGGAAAGGAGATTCAATTTAAGTGGAAAATATTAGATCATTTTTTTAATGTTTCGAGTAGCATCAGGAGTATTCCTATGTGTTGGGAAAGTGGTCTATGTGACAGGGCTTTGCACCCATAAACCCGTGTTATACACCTGTGGTATTCTGATGACCCGTGGTATTACACCCTTTGGAAAAGTATAAGTACAAGGGTGAGTGATTCATTCTTGTGGTTTACGAGAGAATATTGAGAGGGATGAGATGGTCGAGTTGGGTCGAGAGAGCTAAGTAAGGCAATGAGATATGTGGTTATTAAAGAGGGTTGAGAGGACCTATGGTTTTCAAAGAGGGTCAACAGGGTCAGTGGTTGGCAAAGAGGTCTAAGAGGGCCTTTGGTTGTCAAAGAGGATCGAAATGGACTATGGATGGCAAGAGAAGGATGAGATGGGAAAGTTGGCACGAGAGGGCCAAGTTGGGCCAAGAGGGCCAATATGGCATATTGTTGGCAAAGAGGGTTGAGAGGGCATGTTGTTGGCAAAGAGGGCCAAGAGGGCCAAGAGGGCCAAGAGGTCTGTTGTTGGAAAAGAGGGTCAAGAGGGCTTATTGTTTACAAAGAGGGTTGAGAGGGTCTATTGTTGGAAAAGAGGGTCGAGTGGGTGTCTGGTTAGCAAGAGCATAGAGACGTGCAGAGGCACAAGATATTGAGAGAGATATTCTCTCAAGCAAGAAAAATTTGCATGAGTAACATTGCAGGTTTGCTATGAGTGAGATACTAAGTTATGTCAGATCCTAGGAAAGAGCACGAAGCAAAAAAGGAGATCCAAATCAACCAATTGAGGACAGATCTAGGGTTTAATTTTCTTTATTGGTGTTTTCTTCAAAGTAGTGCATAAATGCTTAATCAATGTATAAAAAATTTAAGGAATGAATATTTCAAATGCAATGTCAATGGAGGGTTTGAAATCATGACATTACATTACATTTTAAGCAGATCGATTTTGCTCATTTCGACCAACTCCGATACTCTGGGAAAGTGTCGTCAATTCATTTCTTTTGACGAAAATATGGATTCTATTTAAACAATAAAAATATATCCCCATGGAGGCTACTTAAGGAGGTTTCTATTCCCAGCTTAGGATGAGC
Source organism: Pinus taeda (assembly GCA_000404065.3). Classification (NCBI taxonomy): domain Eukaryota; kingdom Viridiplantae; phylum Streptophyta; class Pinopsida; order Pinales; family Pinaceae; genus Pinus; species Pinus taeda. Next base: position 113,240 of record APFE030639173.1, on the reverse strand, counting down.
ATTGTGGGCAGCAAAGAAGAAGGAAAGACACCTTCCATCTTGCAACCTACATGGTCTCCCATACTCACATTATGGAACTCATGTGAACCTACCCAAGGAGAACTATAGTGCTTATGTGTTTGGTCATGCTAAGTCTAGATTTGTACATTCGGTTTGGATCTCAACTTGTAGGAGAATTTCAGGATTCATAACAGAAAATAATGGCAAATGGAAAACTCATAATCCTGAGGGATGGCTAGACAAGTCAAATCATGCAAGACTCAGTGATGACTGCATGAATATACCTTGATAGCCATGAACAATAGGAAATAAGAATGATGTTGTTAGTTTGAAAATGTTGATCCATGGAATTGCTAAAAAACGTCGGATTCACCATCTTCCTTGGATGGAATCTCTTCAGGTGGAGAAATCCATTCTCTGTAACAACTTGCAACAGTGATCACCCCTATAGGTTTGGTCTTATAGTCATCCCAATATAGAATTCTTCTTTAATTCTAGAAATCCTCTTCATCGCATTGAATTCAAAATCTAGTTTTTGTGGGATTTTGGTTGCTTATCCCTTCCTTTGGAACTATTATTCTGGAGGCTTGGTATTCTCAAGATGGTGAATTCCCTTCTCTCCCCTGGTTCTTTACTCTTTATTCATGTTGTCACTCCTTCTTTGTTCTCTCCCACGCTTCTCTGGTTTCATTTCACAGTGTTTGGTTCTCCAGCTTTGGTATTATTTTCTCACCCCTCTCCCTTGTTTAGTTTACCTTGTTGGGTTTTATATTCTATCCCTTCCCCCTAGATTAGTATTCCCACTTTAATTGAGAGGTCCATTATCTATTTCCCTTCTGCAAGTCCCTCGATACATTTCCTCCATTTGTTTCCTTCGATGTATTATGTTTAGGCGCTCATTATCAACTCCTTGGTGCAATGGAATATGAGGTCTTCCACAAGTATGGGTTGCCTAATAAAACATCAAAAAATTTAATGGGAGCAACATCACAAAATGCCTCATCCCTAAAAGGCTTGATGTTGTAGGGAAGGTGACACTGTTGACTGACATGGAGGTCTCACCCTTGGTGGAGCCACCCGATGGTGTATGGTTTTGGGTGTGGTGTTGTCGGCATGCCCAACCGCTTAATGACCTATACTAAGATGAGGTTCTTTTGAATCCCACTGTTGACAAAGAAGTGAATTGAAGCACCATTCGTCCATATCCGTGAATGGAATAGATCCTCACCTTCCTCCAGATCTTCAGGCTCACTTTGCTTGATCTTGGTAGTGGCAACAATTGCACTGGGTTCTACATCAATGATTTGTTTTCCCTTGTTAGGTTATGGATCTAAATTATAACTTGCCTCTGACTCTGAAGCTTTTAGCTTCACCATTAGTGATTGCTTTGGATGACATTCATTTTTGTTGTGATTGGGGCTCTTCTAGAACTCACACCACTTTCTCGTGTATTTTTTTGTTTTCCCATTACTATTCTTTGCCTGCAACTTCGATGGGTTTTCCTATTGTGTTCCACCTTAGCTTTTTCCTTTTTCTTTGTAGTTTGGGGGTGGCCTTGCCCTGCTTTATATTCATAGATCCAAAGTCTCACTTCATTTATTTAATTTTTTTCTCAATTTTGACAACATATCGGTATGTTGCGCTAAGTGAGGAGATGCCTAGGAAATCCATTTCTTCCTAGATGTATTTGTGCAGATAGACACGATATTTGAGAAACAAATGTCACTATGAATCCTTAATGCCCAACTTTGTGCGTAAATTATAAGACATTCGTGAACTCTAGCACTTCTTTGTTCCCTTTTTATCGTAGTGTGGTCCATTTTATGTACTTGTCTTCATAGCTTCAAATGGGGTAATAATGTTCCTTAACAAAATATCGAAAAGAGTTCCAAGAGGGTGCTACTAAAAATAGTGGGGATTCCTCCTTGGTCCTTATCTCGAAGTAAGCTTCCCACTATTCCTTGACATTTGGGGGCAACCTTTAGGAGTGCAAAAGTAATATTTCTCTATCCGAGAAATTGTGGACTGAAAAATATCCTTCCAAAAAATTTAACCATTTATCTAAAGCATCTGAATCTATCTATCCTTCAAATATAGTAATATCAAAGTTAACTTATACCTTGAAGGGGACTATGTCTCTAAAGTAACTGTTAGATGAAGATGCATTGCCATTGATATTTGACAAGGATCTAGGAAAAATTATACATCATCTCATTCCTTTATTACTCGATGGCTTCTTTGAGCAACAATTTGATAGGATCTCTTGCTTATTCATCTTTCATTTCTTCCACCATGGGAGGCCATCGGGGTTGGTGAAGACGGTCTTGCAAGGGCTCAAGCAGTTCAAGTCCCAACTAATTATACCTTGACCTCGTTTGAGACATGCACAAAGAAACAGAGAAAGAGCAGAATGATTTGATACCACTAATATGGATTCAAGATAGGAACAAAATGAAATATAAATTAAAATCAAAACATATAGATATGTTGATGGTGTTAGACCCGCCAACATGTTAGTGGATCTCCCCAGTAAGAAGTCCCAACTATACCTCAAACCATTTGGAGTAGGAGTCCCAACAACGGGTAGAAAAGTTATGCCTTGACTGTGATAGTGCGTAGAGGTAAGCAAGATATCCTTGTCAGAAACAAGTGTGTGACCTTGCAACGAGTCAAGAGAGATGCATGGGGAGGTTTTGACACACAAAGGGGGAAAAGAAGTGTATCCCTTAGAAGTCTGTAATAGTACACAACCTGAAAGGAACACACGAGCTAAATGACATCACAAGTTGGAAAGCAGAATAGTCGACAATCCAAAGTGATGGGTTAAACCAACAACATGACTTCAACAAGATTCATACAATCGTATATAAAATAGTCCCTACACAATTGCGTAAGTTAAACAACATACATTGCTAAAGTAACCAGAATAGTCGAACTACAATAACAACATATGGATGAAGACGTGTTGGCTCTATTATATTATATAAAGTGAAAGTTCCATCCATACATACAACCATGACAACCACTAGCCTCAATAGTGGAACATTACAATCAACACCACCTGCTCCTCCAAAAAGATGTACTCACTTTACACTCCATAATACTCTCCAAGCCCTCTCTAAGTGATGCCTAGCAAAATCTTGGCTCCCAAAAGCCTGTTCTATGAGTTATGAGGTTCTATATATAGCAAAGGGTGGGGTGACCTTTGACTTTCACTTTTTACTCTTTGACTACCCTCGTGACTGTTTCTAGGAAAACTAGTATTTCTAAAGAATGCTAGCCCTCTAGGTTTGGTAGCTACCCTAGAAACAACAGTTTAAAGCAATTCAATGATTTTTCCTATGTGTAACAGATAAGAGAAAGATAATGGAACCAACCTAGAACTTCCGCTTAATCCCTTGCTTGCTCTCTCTCTCCTTTGGCAGATCCTGCAACTCCTCCCCGTACTTAACACGCTTGGAGAGTACCTGCACCAGTACAGCAACAAAGAGCCATCAAAGCATCATGATCTATTACAACATAAACATTACAGAATTAGATATATAATGAACAAATGATAGCATTCACAAATGATAACATCCACAATTGCACAATCATATGGGAGAAAACTTGAAGAGCTTTATTAATAGAAAGGAGAATTACAACCCATTTGTATGATCCAGTGCCATCCTCCCAGCTTCCATCCTTCTTCACCTCATGAAATAGCAAGATCACACCAACAAGAATACAATGCTCTCTCCTCAATGACAAACTATCAACACTTCCTTGCAATTCACAATATTCCAACCTCTATATCTCTTGGATTAGAGATCTATATATAGATGTTTGCAAGGGTGTGAGTCATCCATGGGGTTTGATTAGTGTCATTCCACTTGTTACATTTGGTTCCACAAGAGAAGGGATTGGAGATGGTTTCCTAGTTCCCTTGTTCATCCTTGGGCGAATTCAGAGAGGCAAGTGGCACAGGAGAAGTTTATAGAAGATTCCATGAGCAACCAACTAACAAACTGTCCCGGAAATTTGTCCATCCTCGCCCATCACACCCTATAGAAGGCCTAAATAGTATGCATCGTACCCTGGCAGTGTACCACTCAGTATGCATCGCACTTTGCTAGTGGAGCAGTCAGTATGATTCAATTTAGGCAATTTCTGGATGGTTTCTCAGATGGAACTTTTGGGAAATGATATATTTAGATGACTATGTTCCTTTAGGGTATGAAACAACTCTTTTAGGGGTTGATGAGCCCTAATACATTGACATATAAGTTTGGGGTTGATGTGCCCAAATATGCCTATAACAGTGACTCTTGAACTTCATTACATATAACTCTTTACATTACATATGATTGTTTTCATTCCACTAATGATACTTGGAATTTCACTTTACATTATATTGGATTACAACAGTTACGGCTCATAGTGGTGAGGTGGTCGAGACAACTCATAACACAACTCGGCATGACACTATTGACATGTACTAGTTGACTGTGGTGTCCATATCAAGATGGTGTGATGTTAAGTGATGGATGTGTCCTCTAATGTACTTTGTCTTCATCTCCTCATAGCTTGTTGCCACGGGGTCTTCAATGGTTTTGTTCTTCGCAAGTCGGTTCCATGCATGTGTTTCTTTCACTTTTTGTTTGATGTGCTTCATGTGTACTTTTAACTACTAGTAACTCTTCTAGCATGCGCTCCTTATTCATCCTATTCGTCGTCGCGCCATGATCCATTAGTGTACCTTTTCCTGCAATTCACTCATGATGGGACGACATCAAATCCAAAACCTCCCAGCCTAGCATGATGCATTGTTCTCGTGTTTCTGGTCAAGGTGACCAAGAGGGAGGAAAAAACACTGAAACTGCACAGAGCACAACTCAGGTCGAGATGAGAGGATCTGGAGGACTATTGGTAAAAACTGCGCAGAGGTCACTGGGAGGAAAATTTGTGCAATCTGGAATAGCAGTGACAACTGCAAGGTGGAACCTGTAGAAATTTCACCTGTAGAATAAACCGATATATGCAATGTCCTAAAGCATAATACTTGTTCTACTTCTAGCAAACATTAAGCGGAAGCATAATCGAAATCATGAGCAACATCAAGTAGAGATGTGCATAACTGATCAAGAGAATTAATCACACATAACACAAGATATATCTAGGGGAAAGCACTAGCATAAAACCCCAACCATGTATTATCAATCAAGTGGAAATCCTTTTCACAATACAAGAAGAATTAGCTCTCAAGCTATTTAGTTCTCAATGAACTATGAAGATATGTCTCATGAACCACCCAAGCCCTATTTATATAGGCTTTCCCTATGGTCCTTACGTAGT
>APFE030639173.1:59800-102434 GCA_000404065.3 Pinus taeda | reverse complement strand
TCCAACATACCAAAAACAACCAATGGTCCAACTACGTATTCCTTGAGAACACTAGTTCCTCAACCATGCAAAAACTACTTACTAGAAATAGTTAAGCATCTGATAGTACACTGTCCACATCTGGTCTCAACTAAGTCTCTGACAGAACTGACATGCAACAATTATCCATGAGTGAATCCTCAGTTATCTAAAATAATAGTTGTCACATGCATGCAAGCATTAACAAACTATATTTTATTATTTTAACAACTTGTTAAAAGAATCTAACTGAACTTGACTAGTTAGAACTAAGTCAACTGATTCTCTCATTATAGAACTCACGCTTATTCCCTCAATCAGTGGAGGAAACTCATGTGCATGCTCACAAAGACTTCAAATTCGTATTTACTTAATTAATTAACTCAACTGAATTAATTAAATAATATTTCCAATTGTTGTTAAGACCAAAATTAATTTTACTTCCTATAGATAGACTAGGGACTGCTATAAATAGGAAGGGACCTAGAAATGCTATTTTTAGACATGCTATTTTTAGTAGGTCTATTTTTAGCACATTCTGAATTTAGCATTTCTTGTCGCACACTTTTCAACAGAACCAAGTTGGACATAACTGTGCAATTCCCAGGAGACAGACAAGGTAGGGTGTTCGGGGGAACTGCTGGATAGCTCTGTGCATTTTTCAAGGTGAAGAGTGGGCAGTTCACTCAAGGTCCAGCTGAGAATCTACACAGATTATCTGAGGGAGACAAAGTTGAGCAATAAGGGGCACTGGTAGGAAATTCTGCACAATTTTCCAGAGCAGGGCATGTTGGGCTACGGGGAGCTGCTGGTCATAACCACGCATTTATGGGAGACAATGCAGAACAGGCAATTGTTGTGCAGTTTCTGGAAACATTGCAGAGCGGGGTAGCAACAGGTGTATCAACCAAATCTACGCAATTTTGAGGGACAGTGCAGGCCAAGCCAATAGGAGGTCTAACTCAGCATGATTGAACAATTTCTACAGGAAGTGCAAGGCAAGAAGGCAATTGGGCATGTCTGCGTAATTTTGGAGAGGAGAGAAGCCTCAGGTCATAGTGCAGTTCAGATTTTCCAGTAGACCAGAGGGAGGCTTGATGAGTGATCATGCGGGAAGTACAGAATGGATCAAACTTGGGGACAACTTCTGCATAGTTCTGGGAGACAATCAACTTTCTCACTTCTAGGATTGCACTGTGCATGATTCTCCGAAGGATAACCTAAAGCTCTACGCAGTTCTGGGTAGTAGAGTAGGGTCACAGAGATTTGAGTCTATGCAATGTAGCTAAGTTAGGATATGGTTGAAGGAGGGTTGTTTGGTCGACAATTTTTCAGGAAAAATGGCTAAGTGTGAGATAAAGTGAACTAGTGATCACTCGACATTATAATCACACACTTAGCGTACATGACAACATGATGACACTAACCACCAAGATAACATAGGAAATCATGACCCTCTGCAGGACTGTCTAATGGTGAAAGCGACAAGTGCGACACTTGGGATAGACCTTCGGACGACCATGATAAAACTTGCATGACAGTGCTTACAACTTTTTGTGTGAATGCGACTGGTGTTCACATAACTAAAACAACCCAAACACACAAAGACAAACATTCAGAATCACTAGAATCATATCGTAAGCATGACATAGCAATCAACATGCCAAAGACGATAGTTGGTTCAACAAGAAAAAAGGAAGCAAGACACGTAGAGGAAACACATGGAATGAATTTTAGTGGTTGCAAACATGCATGTTATTGAAGAGAGAATGATATGACAATGACAAGTAGTCCTTCAAGCTACACTAGGAGACACACTTCAAAAGATATATTTTACTTACCATACTTACACTCGAGATGATCATGCATCCGACGAAGTTTACATGCGGTCCTGATCTTTGATCATAAACTTGGTTTCTTGGTCCTTCTCCTCAACTCCTTGAGGGTGTAGCATGTCATCCTTTACTGTAGTCACTAAGAGATAGGTCTGCGCAGTTTCAATGGTCAATGATTGATGTCGGGGTGAGCCCCTAAGAGGCCCATCTGTGCAGTTTTTGAATACAAGACAGATTGGATAGCTTGGACAACACTGCGCAGTTTTGAGATGTAAGACATTACTGCGGGATGGGGTCCTGGGAGGACACCTCTACACAGTTTCTAAGTGCAGGGCAGCTTGGGCAGCTGAGAGGAAATACTGCACAGTTTCTGAGTGCAAGGCACTACTACGGGATGGGTCCTGAGAGGACACATCTAAGCAGTTGTAGGTTGCAAGAAAGACTGAGCAGTTGAGGGACAATACTGTGTAGTTTCTAATGATAGTGGGTTCTAGCTGGGGAAGAACACTGGAGGAAACTACTGTGCATTTTTGGATGCCAAGGGAGGCTGGGGTCTCTACTCATTATGTAGTTCCATCATGCAAGGGAAAAAACTTGATGGTTGTAGAAGCATAGTGCGTAGTTTCGTAAAGTTGGATGAGGCTAGGTTGGTCGGGAAACTGACTAAGTGTGAGATCAGTGAAACTGGTGTAAACAGTGATAGGAATGACTATGATCACATATCAACACTTGGTGATACAACGTAGACCACATAGAATGTATAAAAGCATACTTTTCTTGATGAAACAACCTTCGTGTCAAGAGTGCGTGAAGTGGGTGTGAAACATGTCTATGTGATGAAAACAACCCATACACACTAAGATTTCCCCTCGAAGCAAAACATACTTCCCTTTACATGACAAAAAATAAACATGATGCCCAAAGATGACACATATTGTATAAAGATGAGATCGTGAACAATCTCTTAAGATTGAGGAGGGGGTTTGAGATCATCTCCTTACCAATACGTGACCAAGGAACGATCGATCATAGGATCCACGGTAGGCTCTGAAATTTGGATGAGCCAAAATTTTGGAGGGTGGTTGTAGCTGCTACAACATTGGTGACACACTGGTAGAACTCTAGCTCTCTGTATGGACCTTATTTCGTGAAAAGTGATTCTAACCCTTTCAAAAGTATTTTTTGATTCTTTGATCGTCATGGCTTCCTCACTAGCTTGAGTGAAAGTTGTATTCCATACCATTCTCTTGATCAGTCAGCTCACATACCAAGCCAAGTCAATTGGCTTGTTTCGATTGGGGATGAGGGGTATATGGATGCACAAGTAATATAATTGTCAGAGTTTTAGTTTCATCTCTGGTGTTGCTCTGATGCCAGCAAGCCTAGATAGTACCCCGATAGAGTCATGTAGCGACATAAACATCGCTCTGCTGCTAGAGAGCTTGGTCAGTACCCCGACAGAGTTACCTACATCACCTCTCTATGTAGGAAGGCTTTCTCTTCTTTCACCTTTTTTTTTTTTCATTTTTCAAAGAACTATGCATAGGCACTTATTTATTTCAGAGGCTGAAGAGGGATCCATACTTATTGATAGAAGAAGAGGTTGTTTCTTCAGAGAAGTATTTAATATATACCTCTGACAATACTTGTTAAGGTTTTCCTTCTCACCTTACTCTACTTGACTGAGCTGACAAGGGTTAACCCAAAGGAACCGATTAGAGTAGGCGGTACTAGTTAAAAGTGAAAGAATTGTGTTTTCACCAAGATTCAATATGAACAGAATGTATTTTCCATGAGGGTATCATCGACTGAAGACAATAAGATCTTCATAAAGAGAGAGGACAACAAATAACCAAGTGTTGATAGTTGTACAAGTCCTCTTGTAATTTACCTTGCTTGTCTCGAGAGCCACACACAATTTCATGTGAAACTAAACCTATGGGTGCAAAAAAAGAAAAAAAACAATAAATAAAAGGACAAAATTCAATGAAAGAAAAGCAAGAAAGAAAAACAAGAAAACAAGCAAGGCAAAAAAAGTAAACAAAGAAAGCATGCAAACAAAGCAAAACAAGAAAAAAACACTACTCCTACTCCTAAACTAAACAATGCATGGGCCTCTTCATGTAAAGTGATATTTCCAATGCAACCATTGGCGCATTGGTTGACCTATTTTGGTGAAGGCGTAGTTTATGAGAAATGTAAGCATGCAAACTAGCAAACAAGAAAAATATAAAAATGAAGACCAACATGCTTCGAGTTTAAAAATGTCCACAGAAAAGAAAAGAATAAAAGCGAAAGATAAGCATTCTACGGATGTATCATGGTTATGCATCACATTGTGCGCACACGATAAACATGCACACTCTTTTGACCATGACACTAGAAAAAATGAGAAATAAAGATAACTTAAATTTAGAAAGAGTTCTCATTGTGTATGATTCCTCCAATGCATGAGAGATGGGATCATGTGATTCAGGTGGAGGATGTGGAATCTCTAAACTAGATTGATCTTCAATGTAAATAGGAGAGTGATGAGGAGCCTTGGATGTTTCATCAAATTTCTGAAATGAAGTGGAATTGACCTCAAGACAGTGAAGGCCTGACATAACCATAAGCTCGGGCTAAAGTGCCTCGAGAACTTGAAGGGTTTCGACTTCATCAACAGGTAGATCATCAAAGACGAGTGTCTTAGAAAGGTAAACAATGAATGAATCATCATTGTGATCGAATGAAGGACTAAAGATAATGACAACCACAATAAAAAACTTTGATATGTTCATCCACATCCTCATGATCTGATGAATCATACATAGGGGTTGATGAGAAAAAAGAATGTTCACTCTCTGCATTTTCAAAAATGACAAATGAAATATTAAATGGATTTGCAAACAGAGATGTGTCCTCTCCGCTATGCAATTAAATACTGACATCCAGTGTACTCTGTGAATGGTCGTAAGTATATGTATCCAGGAATGAATTCTCACATGAAAAATTTGTTGGCTTTATGATGCATGTGTTGTCCTTGATGGAAACTCACTTGTAACATAACAAGTATATGGTAAATAGATGAATCCACAGGTCAGTTCATAGGTGATAAAATGATGGAACATAATACCATAATTATGGGTCGAAGGTTTACAGATCAAAATTAGAAGTTTGATATGAGGATATTGTTGGCATTATGAATTAGTTGTTGTCCTTGATGGCAACCTAAATGATGAGTTTCCATTGATGATAACCTATTTGATGAATGGAATGCTACTTGATAAAGTTGTCTCTTAATGAAAATCTACTTGTTGAAGGTATAAACAAGATGTGTTTATATATGTGAAATAATACATGGAAGTTTAGAAGAATCAATTCAGAGGAATGATAAAGTTGGAAGTTCAAGGACTATACACGGGTTCTGTTAAGCCAAGTTGTGTGTGCACACGAGTTTAGTGAAGAAAAGTAGCGTATGGTTTTTTCACCATGGTATTCTAAATACAGGTGTCCTTACCATTGTATTGGCCCATAGTAACGAGCACGACAATGAATATTGATCTCGTCAAAGATTACCATCGGCACTTGTGTAGTTTTGATCCATGGCATTGGATGAGGGCTAAACTATATAAATAGGTGAATATCAAAGGGATAAGTGTGAAAGTAAAAGGATTTTTGATGAATACTTCAATCTGAAGTATATTTGCGTTGTAAGGGTCATAATTGTCACACAGATCTGAAAAAATTATGCACCAATGAATACAATGATGGACCAAGATCATGAGACCTGAAATGACTTTTCATTGTATGATATGCTCATGGATTGACTAGATCTCAGCACTATCGTATGTTTTTATATCTAAATATTATGATCTGGGTTTTTCTGAAGTTTTAAAGAGCTGCACATTTTTAGGTCAAAATTTGCAAATCTATACGTTGGTTAGTCTCGGGATAAGCGTGTATACACACAAGTTCACTTCTTCAAATTCACGTATACAAAGTAAGGGTTTATGTTCATAAATGACTAATCTATATGATCAATGTTGCTACTTCTCTGCTATCTATCAATGATGTCCTCATGATTGATCTGGGTTAATGATAATGTCTGAAGTAGAAATGATTGAATGATGAAGTTGAATGTGGTTATGGATTGATTGAAGAATGTTAAGATTACTTGTTGATTGTGATTGAAGATTAGAGACAATTATGTGATTGGTTTAGAGTATTGCAGTAGACTTGAGTATGATTTAGTGTTCTTTTCATAAACTGCAGTGGTTATGTTTTTAGTTTTCAATATATTAAGATATGTACATGGGTTTCTCTATAGAAACACGTGTATGCACGTGGGTTGCCTTAAGTGAAGTAGCATATACATATTGGAATTTGAATGATCAGGACTGTAGTTGATTATGTGTGTTGATGCAGTATTCTAGGTTTAGTTCTATGTACTGGTTATAGTGATGTGACTATTCCAATTGATTGGTTGAGTTTTGATTAAGTGTCAATTGATTGGGTTTTTAGTGATTGGTTGATTCTATATTATAGTGATGATTGAGAATAAGTGTTGATATCAGATCTAGTGTGGAAATTTATGAATGTGGTCCATGAATGTCGCTCAGGGTTGGAGCCTTCATTGAGGAAGTCAAAGCTTCCTACCAGTAGTAGTTGGTGATCAAATCAGGGGGTTGGAGCTCCCTTCCAGTAGAAGCTGGAGAACGAGTGAAGGTTGTGGCCTTCAGTAGGTGGGCTCCTGTGTATAGGTATGAGTTTGCACCATTACAAGAATGTAAGAATTTTTTTATATCAATAAGTTTTAAAGATTAAGACGACAACATCAGTGGTTTTCTCCCACATTGAGTTTCCACCTTAAATCATGGTGTTCATTTGTGTTACTTATATGTGATACTTTATTAGTGTTCTTACTACACCTGTTTAATGATTATCAAATGCCTAATAAATCTCTCACATTCTGGTTCAAGTTAAACAAATAAAGAATTAGTTTTTTTACAAGTTTACTTAGCATACACTAGTTTCTTTTACAACAGTCGTGTATATACGCTAGTTGGGTTCAGTCGAGTTGCATATACATTTCTGGAAAGGAAATTATTATTGATTGGATTCACCCCCCCTCTCAATATTTTTCCCAACAATTGGTATTAGAGGAGGTCCTTTTAAAAGAAGTTTGATCACTTGAAGGAAGATCTTCCAAGATGAGAAATCAAGATGGATCAACATATATCAGGCCACCACTCGTCAATGGAAATAATTTTATATATTAGAAGACAAGAACCAGATCCTATCTTCAGTCTCTTGGAGTAGATGTTTGGTAAATTGTGGAAGGAGGTTACCAATATCCAACTGCAGTACCCACAGGTGCAGCAGAAAAGAAGACGTATGAAACCAATGCCAAAGTTGTCAATGCATTACTGGGAAGTATGACAGAATCAAAATTTGTCAAAGTTATGTAGCTAAACACAAAAAATAAATATGGGACAAAATCATTCAAAGCTATGAAGGCGATTCCTAGGTAAAAAGTGCTAAAGTCCAAACTCTCAGAATTCAATTTGAAACTCTCAAAATTCATAATGATGAAAGTATTTCCAGTTTCTTTCTATGTATATATGATATTATAAGTCGCATGAAAAATATGGGTGAAGAAATAAAAGGACACTAGCTTAGTAGAAAAAATATGAATATCTCTAACTCCTAAATTCAAGTCAAAAGTGTTTGTCATCGAAGAGAAGCAGGATCTGCAGACACTTACTATCATTCAACTTCATGGGATCATAACTACTTTTGAAATGAGGAAAGGAGGTCAATCAGAAGTCAGAGAAGCCACATTTAAAGCATCTACAAAAGGAAAAGAAAAGGAAGAACGCAAGGAATTAGGATATATATCATAAGAAGATGAAGTGAAATTTGTAAAGAAACTTCAAATGGGCACCAGAAGGTTTAAAGGTAAGCTTCCCTTCAAATGTTTTGCTTGTGGTAGAGTTTGCCATTATGCTGCTAAATGTCCTCATAAAGACAACCATGACAAAGGGAAGGATACTGCAAAAGGTAATAGGAGACGGTTTGACAATAGAAGAAGTTATTATACTCATGAAGATAGTGATGGCTTGCCAAATAGTGAAGATTGTGAATTTGATCAAGATCTTAAATTACTCATGGCTTTTGAGAAAAATACTAATGAGTCTAATGATAAATTTGAGGATGCATTAGAAGAAAAATATTTCTTTGAAGAAATAAATCAACTCAAAATTTGCTTGGAAGAAAACAAAGTAGCAATAGATACTTTGAAGCATCAATGCATAGAAAATGAAAAACAAAATGAGAAGTTAGAATGTGAAGTAGTAAGTCTAAGAAAGGAACTTGAGAAAATAAAAACTCTAAATCTTAGATTTGTTAAAGGATCTAAAACCTTAGATGAAATTATCAAGGTACAACGTTCTCCTCTTATGAATATAGGTCTTGGATACACTGGAGAAACACCTCAAATAGAAAAGTCTTCTGCCACCACTAGAAGCTATCAAAATGAATCAAAAACTAGTCAGCAAAGCTTTGGTAATGCAACAAAAATTAGTCAGCAAAGCTTTAGTCCTCAGCAAAAGAATAAAGGTATTCCATAGGTAAATCATGTTCACTCCAGTCCAAGGATGAACAACATTAGAAGCACTAGTCAAAAGGAAAACAACACCAGAAGACTCTATGATCACATAAATTTCTTCTTTAATGGACAGTGTTTCTCATGTCATAATTTTGGTCATAAGGCTGCTCAATGTGTTGCATACAAAACTATCATGACTAGAGAAGCAAGAAAACAAATGAATGAGATAGGAGTCAAGAATAACTCTTATAATATCTTCTCACCTCTTATAGATGAAATTGAATGCTCATTTTGCAATAACTTTGGACATGAAGAATCTGAATGCAGGAGTAAATTATAGCCAAAATCTCAAAAGGAGAAATTATCAACAAATTCAAAGGTATGGAAAAGGAAGGAGTTGCAGTCTGAAAGTCGTGGCATAGCATTGTTTGATAATCCTGATTAGGTTTTTATTTGTAGACTTGGCTAACCCATTGCCTTGTGGATAATAATTGGCCGAATATTTAAGTTTGAATCCTCTTTTAAGTGCAAATTCAGTCATTGCATTTCCAGAAAAGTATGATGCATTATCGAACATTAAAGTGGAAGGTAATCCAAACCTGGTGATTATAAATTGATCTATGAACTCAATGATATTTTCATCATTAGCCGTCTTGAGTGGAACTGCTTCTACCCACTTAGTAAAATAATTTGTTGCTGTAAGGATATATCTATGCTGCTTGGAAGAGTGAGGAACGATCTCACCTATTATGTCCAATCCCCGTTGACTGAAAGGTTGGTTGATGTTAACTGGTTGTAGTGGTAAGGATGGCTTCTTTTGTCTTCCAGCAGTAGTTTGGCAGACTTGAAATTTCCTCACATAACTGTGCGAGTCTTTAAATAACGTGGGCCAATAATACCTTGCGCGCAAGATTTTATGTGCAGTAGCATCTCCAGCATAGTGTCCGCCTACTGGCCCATCGTGGAATTCCTGCAAAACTTTATCAGCTTCAGATTTCTCAAGACATCTAAAGAGAACAGAATCGTAATTCATTCTAAAAAGAATATCATTTATGAGCTGATATTGTTTGGCTTTCAACCTTAGAGCTCTTTTCTTAGTATGATCGAGGTATGAAGGAGCATATCCATTCTTAAGATAATAAATGATATCAACATATATGACTCTTCATCGTTTAGGCTTACCTCGCACACTTGTACCTCTATATATGGAATTTCAGAAATTTTCAACGCTCCAGCCAGCATTTTTCAAAAGCCTTGACCTCTTACAATGTTTGCTGGTTTAATTTCTATGTCATATTCTTGTAAGGCAGTTACCCAATTGGCCCTCTTGTCACCCACATCCTTTTGTACTAGAAGATTCCTTACCGCTGGAAATGGTACTATAATTTTGGTATGGGTTTTGAGTAGAAAAGGTCTGAAGTATTTGATTGCTTTGAAAACAGCATAAGCCTATTTCTCCACATCTGAGTAATTTAATTTAGCACCCTGCAAATTTGAACTAAAAAAAGCAATTGGTGTTTCTGCCTTTTCTTGATTCGTTTGAGTAAGTATCGCAACATATGACTTATCTGAGGCAAATGTGTATAAAATAAAAGGCTCTGAAAAAAATTCGGAGTTGCTAAAGATGGAGCATTAATAATAGCCTGTTTGATCAGGTTAAATGCTTCATGTTCATCTTGGCCCCATTTAAAATCAGAGTTCTTTTTTATCATAGTTTATAAAGGAGATACGATTCGTGGAAAATCTGGAACAAATCTCTTTACAAAATTGATTTGACCAAGGAAAGATTGCATGGATTTTTTGTTATGAGGTAGGGATATTTCAGAAATTTCTTTGATTCTGTCAGAGTCGATATGAATTCCAGATTTTGACACTATGAATCCTAGAAGTTTCCCTTCACTTAATGCGAAAAAAAGTTTCTTTGGGTTAATTGAAATTCCGTACCTTAAACATCGTTGGAAGATTTGTTTCAAGTCTTTGAGATGGTCGCCTTTTTTTTTGGAGTGCATGGTTATATCATCCAAATAAATTACTACAGATTTATTGACTAAACCTTTAAATGCAATGTCCATGGCTCTATGGAATGTGGCACCAACATTAATCAAACCAAATGGCATCTTTCGATATGCATATGTGCCCCATTTAGTTATGAATGTGGTCTTCAATTGATCATCAGGATGTATAAAAACTTGATTGTATCCTGAAAATCCATCCAAGAAAGACATTAATTCTGAGCCTACCACTGCCTGCAATATCTGCTCCATAGGTGGTAAGGGAAAATTGTCCTTTTGATAGGCTTTGTTAAGATTGCGAAATTCAATACAAATCCTAATATCTCTGTTTTTCTTTCTAACAGGTACCATATTGGAGACCCATTTGGAATGTCTAACGGGAAATATTATCTTGGTTTTCAACAACTTATTGAGTTCAGTTTTTATCTGATTTTCTAAGTTGGGATGAATCTTTCTCAATTTTTGTTGGAAAGGTTTTTCGTTATCGATCATCGGAATAGCATGTTGGATGATGGAAGTGTCGTATGTCTTAAGTTCATCATAATTCCAAGAAAAAACGTTTTTGTATTGTCTCAAAAGACGAATATATGCTAGCTTTTCTTCGGGGGCTAGGCCGAGGCCTAGATTTATGTTTTGGGGGTTGGCATCAGTTCCTAGGTTTACCAATTCATAATTCAAGGTCGAACTTTGGAGCTTCGAATTGGTAGACCTTTTAAACTGATCTTTCAAATCGTACAGGTCTTCTAACTCGACCACTGATTTAGGTATAGCATTGTGAGTGCTATCTTGCTGTAATTGTCGATCATGTTGATCTTCGTCGATTATTTGGTTGGAGTAGGATCCTTCAAAAGTAAGGAAATTTATGATATCAGGATCGTCGTTCAATATTCTCCAATTTGTGATGTTGTGAGGAATAGAAGGTCTAAAGATTAATTCTATTGAGAATCTATCTGGACTAAAATCTTCTGAAGGAATGAGCTTAGAAGCTACGTTAGCTAAAAGGTCAGCGCTTGCATTCTGGAGTCTGGGAATTGATCAAATATTGAATGCTATAAAATGCTCAGTCAGATCTTGAACTAAAGATTGATAGTGTTTTAAATGACCTGACAGGCAATGTATAGTATTCCGTACCTGTCTGACTACAATTTCGGAGTCTCCAAAGACTTGGAGATACTTTATTGTCTAGCTCGATTGCTTTGTATAGCCCTTGAACTAAAGCCTCATATTCTGCTATATTGTTGGTACAATCAAATTCGAGCCTGCATGTTAGCATGATTTTGTCTCCTTCTGGACTAATTAGCACGCATCCTGCTCCTGCTCTTTCGTTAGATTTAGAACCATCAAAAAATAATTTCCAAAACAAATATTTATTTATAGGTTTATCTAAAAAATTGATACATTTTGAACTATCCGTTTGAGAAAAATTTTTGACTTGGGACAAAATAGAATGTTCTAAATAAGGTGACATATGAGCATTAAAATTGCCAAGAAAAGAATCCACTGAGTAATTGCCAATTATGTTACTGTTATATGTTACTGGTTCATTTTCCCCCTCTAATTCCGTTACTATGTACTTTTGATGTAATTCTCGTTCAATTTTTATTTGATTTGGCTAACCATTGTAAGGCAGCCACATGTGCGACCAGTCAGTTGCGAAGTATCCATGCAGTTTTTATGACCAATCCCTGCTAAGAATTAAGCCATAAAATTCAGGGATATCAGTGACTAAAATTTCAATAACTTGACATACCTTTGGGTTGGATGACGGCCTTATGGTTACTTGATTTAGTTCGCCAATGACTTCGACTTGAGATTGATCTAGCTGAACTATGCGAACAACATATTTTTGTGGTTGAACGTTTAATTTGGTGCATATGGACTTTGGTAAAATATTCGATGAAGCACCATAATCCACTAAACAATTATGTACATTTTTATTAAAAATTTCATAAGTAAGGAGAAACAGGGGAGTATGAGATCTCGATCTTCCTCCAATTAAAGCAATGTCGTTTGGATCAATCTTGTTAGTCGTATTAGTTGGAGGTCTTCCCATGTTCTGGGAATCTTGAGAAATTACAGCGGTAGGAAAAGGTGCAACTACATAGCATGTAATTCTTTCAACATTATCTTTTGTTGATGCTTTAGCTTGCTCAATTCATAAAGAGTGATGTTGACCCTAGTATTTTTCATGTCTTCTATAATATTGTACTCCATTTCATCTGAAACGATCAGTGTTTTAGATGGAGTCGATGAATCTGTTTGGACTGGGCTAGTTTGAGTCGCTTTAGATGTTGTTTTATTTGTTGCGACTTTATCCTTTGTTGCAGAGCTTGCGCTCTTTGGTTTTGGGGTAGGTTGGGGAGGATCAAGCTGATTTCTACTTCGCGTGTTAACTGGGAACACTTCTTGATTTTCTTCTTGTGGGAGGATGAAATCCCACATTCCTTGTAATTCTACAACTTCTTCATCATCGGTTTGCCCTTCAGTGGCAATTTCCTCTTCCTCTTCCTCGGATTCAGCACTTGTAATGGCATTGGGTGGCCTTGAATCCATTTACGGGCCTCTTTTAAAAGCTCTGTAGGGCCTTTTTGAAGAAGTTTCTGCTACTTGCCTTTTTATGTCGACCATTTCATTGGACATGGTCTTCAAAACTTTTTGCAATCCCTCCAAATCGAATGGATCTTTTGCTTATTTCTTCTTGGACTCTTCTTTGAAGGTGACCTTCTTAGATTTCCGTTCCTCTATCATGGATTTCTTCTCTAGGGCTATTATACGTTTCTTTGCTGCTATGGCTTCTTTCATGTTTTCGGCTAAGGTTGTTTTATTAGCCTGTCCATGAAGGTTGCTATGTTTGATGGTAAAGCAGTGATATACCATTCACATCGTACTTCTTCGCTGGGCTAGGAAGCAGTAGCAATTTTGTTTATAATTTTATTGAAACATAGATTTAAGTCTTTGATAGGCTCTCTAGATTTGGCCCTAAGGTTGGATAGGTTGTTGATTAACGTTATCGTAGACCTGTCGTCACCAAAATTGGTTAGGAATTGGTCTTGGAAGATGTCCCAACTAGTAATAGATCCAGAGGGTAATGAGAAATACCACGATCTGGGTGTTCCTTCCAGAGTATAAAGAAACAATCGAACAACAACATCTTCATTAGTAACCCCGTTGAGATTAATGGATAGCATAAAGTTATTTATGTGCTCTTCTGCTAGCATGCCTACCTCGGGGTTGAACTTAGGCAGCCATTTCTCGGGATGGGCCAGTATTTGACTCAAGGGTGCAGGCATTAAGACTGCCCCAGGGTTATTCCATGGAGACTGGGCCATTGCTAAACTAATAACAGAGGGAAGTGCAGAAGATGATCCCTGTGGTTGGGAATATGAGGATATTAAGATCGCAGATGATTGAGGAGGAGTTGTAGGGGTTCTAGTGGGTGGATTGACAATGGTCTGAAGTGGAGGAGTGGATTTTTGACTTCATGGTGAAGAAGTTGAGATGGATGATTTTGATGAAAGAGTCTCACTTTCGAACTCTTTAGGTGATTTCCTTGCTCTTTTCCTTTTGGGAAGAGGTAATTCGGTTGGTTGAATGCTAAACTTTTCACTCTTTAATCTAGTCAGGGGATGAGCAGGGTTATACTGCGAAGTCACGCTGCCCTGAGATTTATCAGATCTTTGAGGAGAAATGGAAAATCGTTGAAGTTTGTGAACCAAAGATTCAACTTCAGGAGGTTCAATAATAGATTGTTCTGAAATGCCAGGGTTTGTAGCAACGGTTGATGCTCCGGCAACTTCTAACTCTGGATTTAAGTGTAATGAAGAAGTCGGGGGAGATGGTGAGGGCGAATTACTCTCAGAATGGTATTTTGATTTAGATTTACTTACCATTCATAGTTCAGGCCCTCCTTCTAGCGCCAAATATGTTGAAGGCCCCGAAAATCGGGTCTACAACCAGGGGGATACCCGCCCGGTCCAGACCTTGGTTGGCAGCTCCTTATCCGTTTGGTATAGCAGGTTCAACTGGGGATATGGGACCAGTTTCCCAATTCAGTGTGTGTGTGTGAGAAATATGGGTATTTATGTTCTAAATGGAATACTTCTATCCTAATTCTAATCTAATGCTATTCTATTGTATTCTAATAAACAGAAAAACATCAAAGTTTATGCTAGCCCGAGGTGTGATCTTTCTTCTATGCGATCTAAAAATATTTCAAACAATAACTGGTAATAAAGATCATTCAGCTATTATAAGAAAAGAATTCGATAAACATGAACTACTTCATATAAAAAGTTATACGAAACAACTGTGAAAACATATCACATAAATGAGCTATTCATACACTAAGCACAAATAAATAGTTATCACCATACAAAAGTGCCAAATGATAACTCAGGCATCCACGATGTAATATATAAACAACTAAAAACTGAACATCACTTTAATGCATAAGCAGAAATGGTTAAGAGATAAAAGTATCATTTATAACTAGTCCTACTCATGAGCTTCAAGCGAAAATTGATTTATCTCTCCTTGATTTAACGTCCACTAAGAGTACAGAAGTGCAACATCAGTAGTAGATATCAAATGCAAATATCAATAAACCATGTTCCATTCATTCATCAAAACCTCCTCGAAGGGTGCAAAAGTGCATGTTCTGAGGACAAGTTTTTGATAAATTTCTGGACCCTTCTCTAAATGCATGAGAAGGGTTTAAATACTACTAACTAAATAAATTATTTAAATAAATTCAGGATTCGATTTAAATGATCGTCCTCTTTCTAAGAAAAACTATTCTAAAATTAAATCTACTAACTATTTCTAAATCTACTCCTTAATGTCGCAAGCATTCAATATTTTTCTGAGTAGAGTTGGCTCACTGTCTTCCACCTTTGGTTGAGTTAAGCAAATAGAATCAGCAAGAGGTGGCATTATCTTCTTAGTAAAATTGATGAT
Organism: Pinus taeda; assembly: GCA_000404065.3. Classification (NCBI taxonomy): domain Eukaryota; kingdom Viridiplantae; phylum Streptophyta; class Pinopsida; order Pinales; family Pinaceae; genus Pinus; species Pinus taeda. The sequence continues at coordinate 87,024 of APFE030639173.1, read as the reverse complement.
ATACTTGAGAATCATCCAATGAATATGTATCATTACCATGTATGCTTGGTGAAAATCCCATTTCAACTTGGTTAACCCTTGGACTGCTTCTGCTTTTCCTTCAATCTTCTGTTTCCAGTTTGCTTCTATCACTGATTTCTTGCAATTTTCATGGCTTGCAGGTGACTGAGAAACTAGGGACCTTCCTTTTCGAACAATTTTCCTTAGCGATGCGTGATTAGCGCTAATCGTGCATCGGAAACTGCCTCTGTTTCTTGATCCAAGCTTCCCTGATGCAGTTTTTGCCTCTTGCGTCTTTTTCTCTCATTCGGTATAAAGCTCAAAATTTGTAAAAATAGCGGTTCCATGAGCTCTTGACCCTGAGAATTAAACTGCTTGTTTCTGGTATCAACATCGTTCAGTACCCATTCAACCATGGTTGTACATGAGAAATCTGTGATAGATGGCTCAGAAGAGTTCTGCGGCTCTTTTTCTTCATTGAATGGATTAAGTGTGCCTTCCGAAATATTCATTGGAGCGCTGCCTTCCCTCCTCGTTGTTTTCTGCATAGTGCCTTGTATAACGCTTCGTCCTTCCTTCCTGCAGTTTACATTGAGGTGGAAGTAATGATAAAAGACTAATGACAGGAAAACTTTTAAATGCCGAAGATATGCAAAACATGCCACTTTACGTGAGCTATTTCTTCGAAAAACACAACACCTTACTTCATTAGCAACTGGCAATAACTCATTAATTCGCATTAAAATACATGACCAACTCTTAGCTAAAATGTTTTCTCGAATAATGAGCCAGAACCAACTGCGATGGAGGGGTCCCGCGATTTTGCTTTGCGATATCGCAGTATCACAATATCGCAATGTCATCGTGTTGTTTTTTTATCGCAAGGTCACAGTATCGCAACATCGGAGTATCGCAACTTTGTAGTATCGCAGTATCGCAATGTCGCAATATCACAATATCGCAGTATCGCAATATCGTAGATCGTTATAATCCTTGTGTAATTCATGTGATTTTTGCAATGTGCGATATGCGATATCGCATATCAGCAATTTTTTAAAGTTTTTCAATGTGAGTGTTTCTTCAGTATGCGATGCGATGAGGTTTTGCGTCGTATTCTTGCCTTTTGTCATTTTAACTCATTAGAAGGTGTATCCTATCATCCTTTGCGCGATGCGATATCCTTTAAGGAGTAAATTTAATTTTCTTCATTATGAAACTTAGGTTTTTTAGGTTTTTCAAGGTATTTTCCTAAGTCCATGATGTTGTAAGTTTCATCTAAAAAAGAAAATGTAACACTAACTGATTTTTTTGAGGGTCCCACTTATTTAGTATTAGCAATAATACTTCATAAGGAGGGGGGTTGTTGGTGGCCACAACACCTCCATACTCAACTCCATGTTATCCCTACCATTCACCTCCACCACAACCACTACCCGAACCACATCCATTTCAAATATCCACTCCCACTCAATTACCTGTACCACCATTTCTGAACCCACACAATGAAGTGGCTCATCCCACTTACAATGTTGAGGCACCACACTTCCAAACATCTCTTCTTTATCTAAATGGTATTCATCTTAGGTCAGGAAGAGTATCACAAAAAATAGATTCTCTTGATATCATTGAAGTATAACATGCAGAAAAAGAAGATTCAAATGAGAAGACCAAAGAATCACAGGTTGCACTTGACGAAGAGAAAACATCAAAATCAGAGATTGGGAAAGTCCCCTCATGTTTACCATCAGATCCTCTATGTGCTCAAGAGAATAATCATAAAAAGGAAGAAGATATGAATTTCATGGAATAAGAAGACATCCAAGATGATCCAAATTAGCAAATGGACCAGGAGCATCACAACTATATTGAAATATGGTTCCAGCAAAGTATCAAGTTGCAGCAACCCACTCTTCTTCAACATATCATGATCTCATCTAATCAAAGAAGTTGGTCTCTCATATTAAAGTACTTTTCAAAGCATATATTTCAGCCTACACATCAATTTATCTGTCATCTCGATGTGTACTTGGTTTCATTGGAAGTATTCCTACACTTGAAAATGATTTTGTTTTTTCAGGTAGAGTAGGTTAGGGAAAGAAATAAAAATTGAAAAATAAGAGAAAAAATAAAAATATCAAGTGAAAACCTCCTTTGAGGTGTCTGAGATTGGTTTATTGATTGAAAACCTCCATGAGGTGGTCAATGGGTTGGGAAAAAATAAAAAAAAGAAAGAAGAAAAGATCCTAGGTGAAAACCTCCTTTAAGGCGTCGAGGCAGACCTACGAGTTGAAAACCTCATTGAGGCGGCTAGTAGGAATAGAAGGAAAAAGAGGGAAAATAATAATAAATTTTTTTTGCTCCATATATCTCTCTCTCATGAATGCAGGTGCTCTCCAACCTCTGCAAGCAACAAAAACAAGTTAGCCACTAAAAGAAAATTTGATCACAAGCCTAGTAAAAAAAAGTCAAATTTTCACTTTCTCCTCCTTTGCTCAAATGCTCCAACAGAGCCAAGGCCATGCTAATCCATCACCCTCATCTATTTCCACCGTCCACTCATCATTCCCAAACTTTGACCACTCATTTTCCTTGCTGTCTTGAAATACCACAAGAAATCCTATAATTACTACAGGAAACAGAAATACATAGAGTAGAAATTTTTTTTTCCTCATATCTTGAAAACCTTACATCCATTTGAAAATATGTTTCATGGGGAGATGCATATGGATGATGGCAACATGCCCAAACAATTTCAACAAATTCTAGTGCACAATTTTCGATAAATTGACCTCCATCACGTACAACCATTTTTTTTTCTCGATATTCGTGCATCCATTTACAAATTTGTTTCATGGGGAGATGCATATGGATGATGGTAACATGCCCAAGAAATTGAAAAAAATTCTAGTGCACAATTTCCAAGAAATTGACCTCCATCAACTTCAACCATTTTTATTTTTTCTTGAGATTCTTGCATCCATTGGCCAAATTGTGTTTATGGGGAGGTGCATAAGGATGATGGAAACATGTTCAACAAATTTAAGGTCAATCCTCAGTGCATTGTTGCATGGGTACCTCAGTGCATCTTGGTAGTGTAACAGAGAAGTGTGTCTCGGTGGTGATGGTTCTAGGTGGTTTGCAAGTGAGGGCGATGTTCGAAGGTGAAGTAGGCTCGCATGATGATACTCTGTTCGGGTGGCAGAGGAGGTATTTATTTTTGGCGAATTTGGAATGTATATCATGCGAGAATGTTTGCGCCAGCATGGCACCGCAAGTACCACTAGTGTGGCGAAAGGTAGGCCAACCTCGTTGAATCTGAATGCTCCTATCAAATCAGGCTAAGGGGTCATTTATGTGAACCAACCACCATTGGGGCATTAAATTCCTTATGGTAGGCTGGTTATTTGCTTCCCTCTTAATTAATAATTTTGATAACCATGTCTATTTTTATAAAAACATGGGCTGAAAGAACATGAAAAAGGAATTTTATCTTATGTTGATTTAGCTTTGAAAACAACATGAAAATGCAATTATATCTTCTATAGATTTAGCTTTGAGGAAGAAACAAGAAAGAAAAAACCAAAGGGAATCACCATTCCATTTTTTTAACCATAAATCATTGGAATAGCAAAGGTTTATAAACATTTATTCTAATTTTTATGATACTAAACTTTACAATGAAAAATGTAATAAGTTTGCCTCTACTTCTCTCTCCCTTTCTTCTTGTTGCACCCCATGTGAGCTTTGACCATGTCATTTTCTGAATGGGAAGCAAGGGCGAGGGGAAATTTAACCATAGCCCTGGCTTTGTGGATGTTCTAGGCAGGGCAGTCATAAGCGAAAGCGGCCTCTTGGGCTGTGTGGAACGTACCCAACAAAAATTTCCCCCCCTTCTTACTGGGTTCTCTAATTTCTGCTACAAATTTCCCCCATGGTTGCTACCTCACCCCTCTGTAGTGCCTACCACCACTTTCTCTATTCTTCACTTCAAGCAGTTGTGGCTTTACCTTTACAAACTCTACATTTCTTATAACTGGGCATGCAGAAAAATAATAAGAAGAACAATTTTGAGCTCTAAATTGATTCTCATTGTTTTAGGATGTTAATCCCTCACTGCTATTTTTGCATGACCCCATGGCTTCTGGGGACAAGGAGAAGTATGAAGACATTGAATATGAGTTTCCTCCAATATCTCTCATATCTGTTTTGTCGTCCACCTCCAACAAATGGTGGCGAGTCCACTCCAACATATTCTTTCTAATGTTCACAGATCTTGCAACGTCCCTCCTGGTCTCTGGCATTTTTATGGATTTACAAGGGAATGAGTAATATATATGAAAACCAATTTTGGCTCGTCAGTAAGAGTGAGTACATTGGATCATCATCAATGAAGTGCTACATTTTGAATATTGCAAGAATGTGTTGCACATTTTTCTGCTACAATTTGCAACAACAATAAGCTCTCATGTTGTACATGTCAACGTCAACATGTCCAAACATCGAATTCAGGCATACCCTATCATTTCTGCAAAAATTTATTGCACAGTCAACTCCACATGCATCTGTAGCGAGGAAGATTATGTTAAACGGTGGATCAATCAGAGAGACAATTCCTCAAGACTTCTCTTTCTTGGAGTAAAATGCACGGAACACATTCCCATGAATATGAAAAAATTCTCCATAAAACATTAGATGTTGTGCATTCAAAATGGAAAGTTGAAGTCACAGTAAATCCATTTAATCACATTAGAGTAAGAGTTTTCCTGATTCCTCTGTTGCATCGAGTACGACCACCATTTGAGGCGGATATTTAATGCCTATGGTTATTGCCCGATTCCTTTTGTTGTAACGAGTAAGACCATCAATCGAGGCGGGGAGTTAATGGATGTAGTTGTTGAGTTAATGGCAAGCTGCGGTTGTTGAGATAACAGTGAGATGGAGAGGAACGAAAAGGATGAAATATGGAAAGTCACGTGGCAAATTTTGATTGTTGCTAACAATGAAAATAAAGCTTTCTGATTGGCTAGGTGAATAGTGTTTTCTCACCCAAGCCCATAAAGAGAATGCATATCAGTGTAAATATATGAGGGGCAGGATATCACCCCTACTCCACAATAGAACAATTATACATATATGGGGTCGGGGTCTGGTTGACTTGGAACCCCGCCCCGTGGCCCATGCCATCGGAGTCTACGCCATATGTGATGGGGTCGGCCCCCAATGGGTGGCCTCGTAATATTACATAACCATTTTCCAAGAGAATTACAACAGTCATCAACAAACCACAATATGTCGCACTAAAACTTGTTAACCATTTTCCATATTCAAAAATCGTCGCACCATATTAAACAATTAACGGTTATGGTCAACGCGCCATTTTAATTGGTTGTTAAAACAATATCCCATGGTGGGGGTAGGCAGGGTTGGAACCCCCGGTCTCCCACCTTGACACCTTCGCTCATAACTAATGCGGAAATTCCACTTCATAGTAAACTCTGCCACAACTTTACTTATATGCATAGACATGGCATTCGAGGGAGAGAGAGCGCCAAGCAACGTGTGCCAGAACCTTGAGCATGTGGCGGATGGAAGGTGGAACCATGAGCCAAGTGCACCATGAATTGCAATGAGGAACCCTAACACGGATGTCAAGGTAGAATTATGTTGACACGCTTTTCGAGATAGAATCCTTTGCAAAGAATCTTAAAATGCTGAAAAGATTCCTTGGGAGGTAAAATTTCACAATGTCAGAATTCTATCAACTATATAGTCATTTTTATCAACTTTTTGTAGGGAGTGCGATGGTGAAGTCAGATTCACCATCTAAGCAGCAGAATTTATGGTGCCCCACGGCACATAATCTTTAGAGAATCTAGAGGAATCTTTATATTCCCTTGGAGGCTAAATTTTTCCAGTGTCGAAATGTAGCCGAATTTACACTCATTCTTTTAAGACGTTTCATTTTGTTAATTAATAATTTCGATAACCATGTCTGTTTTTTTTAAACACGAGTTGAAACAACATGAAAAAGGATTTTTTTTTATGTTGATTTAGCTTTAAAAACAACATGAAAATGCAATTATATCTTCCATAGATTTAGCTTTGAGGAAGAAATAAGCAGGAAAAAACCAAAGGGAATCCCCATTCAATTTCTTTAACCATAAACCATTGGAACATCAAAGGTTTATAAATATTTACTTTCATTTTTTATGATACTAAACTTTACAATGCAAAATGTAATAAGTATGCCTCTGCTTCTCTCTCCCTTTCTTCTTGTTGCGCCCCATGTGAGCTACGACCGAGACATTTTCTGAATGGAAAGTGAGGGTGCGGGGAAAGTTAACCATAACCATGGCTCCGTGGATTCTATAGGTAGGGTAGTCATATGCGAGAGCGGCCTCTTGGGCTGTGTGGAAAGTGCCCAACCAAAATTTGGCCCTCTTCTTACTGGGATCTCTAATTTATGCTGTGAATTTCCTCCATGGTCACTGCCTCAGCCCTCAATAGTGACTCCCACCACTTTCTCTATTTTTTAATTCAAGCAGTTGTGGCTTTACCTTTACAACCTCTTCATTTCTTCTAAATGGACAGGAAGAAAAAGAATAAGAAGAACAATTTTGAGTTGTAAAATGATTCTCATTGTTTTTAGAATATTAGTCCCTCATTACTATTTTGGCATGACCCCGTGGATTCTGGGGACAAGGAGAAGTATGAAGACATTGAAGATGAGTTTCCTCCAATATTTGTCATATATAGTTTGTCCTCCACTTAATCCACTCCAACATATTCTTGCCAATGTTCAGAGATCTTGCAACGTCCCTCCTGGTCTCTGGCATGCTTATGGATTGACAAGGGAATGAGAACTATATATGAAAAATAATTTTGGCTCGTTAGCAAGAGTAGCTACATTGGATCATCATCAATGAAGTCCTACATTTTGACTATTGGATGAATGTGATGAATATTTTTCCACTGCAACTTGCAACAACAATAAGCTCTCATGTTGTACACGTCAACACCAACATGTCCAAACATCAAATTTAGGAATACACTATCATTTCTGTGAAAATTTATTGCACAATCAACTCCACATGCATTTGTAGCTAGGAAGATTATGTTAAGGGGTGGATAAATCAAAAAGACAATTCCTCACGACTTCTCTTTCTTGGAGTAAAATGCACAGAACACATTCCCATGAATATGAAAAAATTCTCCATGAAACATTAGATATTGTCCATTCAAAATGGAAAGAAGTCACAGTAAATCCATTTAATCACATCAGAGTAAGAGTTTTCCCGATTCCTCTATTGCACCGAGTACGACCACCATTCGGGGCGGATATTTAATGCATGTGGTTGTTGCCCGATTCCTTTTGTCGCAATGAGTAGGACCACCAATCAAAGCAAGGAGTTAATGGATGTAGTTGTTGAGTTAATGGAGATTTTTGGTTGTTGAGTTAATGACATTCTAGAGAGGAACAAAAAGGAAAAAAAAAGGAAATTCACGTGTCAAAGTTTGATTGTTGATAACAACAAAAATAAATCTTTGTGATTGGCTGGGTGAACAGTGTTTTCTCACCCAAGCCCACAAAGAGAATGCATATCGATGTAAATATATGTGGGGCAGGTTGTCATTCGAGCTCCACAATACAACAATTATACATATATAGGGTCAGGGTCTGGCTGACCGGGTACCCTGCCCTAGGGCCCACGCCACTGGAGTCTACACCATATGTGATGGGGTCAGACCCCAATGGACGACCCTGCAATATTACATAACCATTTTCATGAGCATTACAACAGCCATCAACAAACCACAATATGTTGTGCTAAAACATGTTAACTGCTTGCCATCTTAAAAAATCATCACACTATATTAAACAATTAACGGTTATGGTCAACACACCATTTTAATTTGTTGTTAAAATAATATCCCATGGTGGGGGTCGGTGGGGTTAGAACCCTCGAGCTCCTTCCTTGACACCTCCGCTCATAACCAACGCAGCAATGTTGCTTCATAGTAAACTCGTGCACAACTTTAGTTATATGCCTAAACATGCCATTCGACGGAGAGAGAGTGCCAAGAAGTGTGTGGCAGAATGTTGAGCATGTGGTGGATGGAAGGCGGAACCACGAGCCAAGTGGAACCATGAATTGCAGTGTGGAACCCTGACACAGATGTTGAGGTTAAACTATGCTGACATGCTTTTTGAGACAAAATCTTTGCCAAGAATCTTAAGATGCTGAAAAGATTCCTTGGGAGGTAAAATTTCACATTGTGAGTATGCTATCAAGTATATAGTCATTTTTATTAGCTTTTCGCAGAGAGTGTGATCATGAAGTCATATTCACCATCTGAGCAACAGATTTTTTTCTTCTCCACAGCACATAATCTTTATAGAATCTTGAGGATTCTTTAGATTCCCTTGGAGGCTGAATTTTTCCAGTGTCGGAATGTAACCGACTTTATACTCATTATTCTTAAAATTTTGCAAGGATCATGATGGCGAGATCATATTTTAAATCTGAGTAGTAGATCTCCAGCCAACTAGTGGAGAGGAATCTTGGGGGAATCTTTAAGATTCCTGAAGGCCCATAATTTAACGGTGTTAGAATTGGACGAGTTGCTAGTTGATTTTACGCTACTTGTCGCCGAAAATTCAATGGTGTAGCCAGTTTCAGTAGCTGAGCCTTTCATTTTTCAGCCATCTTCGAACATGGGGGTACATGATGCAGTTATGTTATGCGTCCTTTTGTTTTGCTGAGATGATGTATTAACCAAGAGATCCCTGTGTAACAACTTGCTGAGGGATGTTTGTTGCCACAATTTTGTAATATTTTATTAGCTTTCCATGTTGATGGAAGACCCATTTTGAGTGAGAGTTCCTGTAGGGAGAACGTGAGAGACACACCACTGTTGTTGAGGGTATTTTTCCTTGTTATAACAAAGAACATGCCATGTACATCATCACCATTTGTAGCTTTCAATGAAGCGACGTCCACACTCTTGACACCGGGCCCGGAGACGTAACCTACACTGGGTGAACTCTGTTATCAATGTGTTGTGTTCTCGATTTGTTTATCGTCATTATGTTTCCTCTTGTTTAAGCATGCACATGTGGTTCATTTATGCTATTTTAAATTAAATTCTATTAACATAACCAAAATAAAATGTCTTGGTTAATTCCGATAGCTGAAGAGATGCAGATCAATATGTTTAAAAAAAATCAAATAAGTCTTTAGAAAAATAAAAAATAAAAAATAATATGATTTTTTTTAAAAATTTAATTAAAATAAAATTCACAAAAGTTGTCAAAAATAACTCAAAGCAACGTAACCAACATTTCTATCACAAAAAAATAAAAAATCAACTGAAATATTTGGAAAATAGTTGCAATAAACAATTGGCCTCTACAATGTAGAATAAAAGAACAATGTTTATGTAAAGAGGTAGGGCTACAAGATTTTAGTTAAATATAAGCACTATGAAGTTAGTGGTTTGTTGTTTTTCATTCCATTTGTTGGATTTTTCACTGTTCTCGTATAATGATTATGAGACATGCCAAAGGACCGCCAAGACATGCATCCCACAATGCATGGATGAAGTAGATGATTTCTTTATGAAAATTGCATAATTTCTGAGAGAAAATTGATCAAGAGGTATATATATGTGTCACATAGCATGATTTTCCATGTTCGACTCATCAAGGGTTTCATAGGGATATTCATGGATAGCTTCTGCAAGAATGGTGAAGAATCACAAGCTCCCCCTAACAATATTCATGATCTCCCTCTTAATTAACTTGCTCCCCCCGAGCCTTTTCATGCATTCAGGGAAATGGATGAGGTATATTATCAACCAACTCCTCCTGCCTGCATAAACTCCTCTAGCTCTTCTTAATTGGAAAAATCTCACCATAAAAACTTGTAATATCAAGGACGACTTCATCAAATCAACAACATGTGTTGTTGGCTAGAGCGTTTAAGAGACTTCCGGATTCAATTTTCTTCCTTCTCCATACTTGTGTAACTTTCTTCTCTGGCATGGCTCTAGCTTGTGTAGGTGCCCAAGTCAACTTACAATAACTTGCCATATGACCAATATTATGGCAATTGAAGCACTCCATATTGTTCATGAATGAGCAATCACGACTTCTTCTTGTAAAATTGTTTCTAGGAGATTGACGGGGACCATTATATTTGCATTTTTATATGCCCTACAATATTTTGCCATGTTCCCAAAGTTTGTACAAGAATAGCAATAAACAAGAAATATACTTTGCTACATGGGAGATGAAAATTTCCTTGATGTACTTCCAAATTATTTTTGGCTTGGGATTACTTGTTGATATTCATTTCCTTTTGTATTCTTAACACTATCTGCAAGTCTTATTGGAGTAGGATCTTTTCCATAGTTGTCTTGACTCTTCTCCTTGCCTTTGTTGGAACTCGGAGCATCAACATTTCTTTCTCACTTCCTCAAAACCTTGTTGTTTGAAGCATTATCATTCTTTCTTTAGAATTCACATACACTACCAAGACCTGATCTATCAAGGGGAGACCTTTGATGACTTAGAATGTCATCTAGGGTTTGAGAAATTTTCAAGTTCTTATTCAGCAAGTCAACTTCCTTTTTAAGAAAGACAATTTCTTCCTTCATTTTCTTGCATTCTTCATCCCTCTTTGATAGAATGATCTCCATTTCTTCCTTCATCTTGGTTGCTTCACATGATTTGGCCTTAAGAGAAGTAATTTCTAATCTTAACTTGGTGATGTCATCATCCTTTTATTCTAGTTGGAGAATCATGGTGTTTCACTCTTTTTTTGCTTCATCAACTTGTCCTCCTATGAATGCCAAAGATTCCATCACTTGATCAGATCCTTGTGCTTGATTCCTTGCTTCTTCTAGTTGAGATCTAAGAGACAAGACCTCTTCCTTGTATTAACCAATCTCTGCTTCAAGTTTTTTCAAGTCGTAGATAAATGTCTTGACTCTTTTTCATAACAATGGATTCTACATCACGAAATTATGGGATGGCTGAACTACAAGTAGAACTTGAAGCAAAACCAAAAAATTCACCTTGAAAGAGTGAAGCTTTAGATGGGCTGCCAACTTTCTGAGAATTTTATGTATTCATTATGGTCATCCACTACTGAAGCTGTGTGCGAATTTGTATTGAATGCCAGAAAAGTTAGCATCTATATACATAAACCCCAAATTGAGTACAAGTTGGAGCTTTCATTTAGAGATATTCGTTACATCCATCATCACAAGCAACTGAATGGGAACATGCTTCTTCTGCTTCAATTTTGTTTAGCTCCACATCTTCCTTATATGTCTGTTAGGTCTTAATACCATAATTCTTGACATTATGCTTGTATGAACAATTCCCTATAGAGAGAATTGTTAACCATATTACTGAGGTCCATATCCATGGAGACAACCCCTCTCCATGGTAATTACAATGTTGAGAAGTGGGCTTCAACACCATGGTCACTTCATTGCACCTAGATACCAGGTTTAAACAATGTGGATAGATGGTTGTCCTACAGTACCTTTGGGGTTAGGATTACTAGGAGAGATTGTGATGCATATTCCTATGTACTTCATACACAATTGTTTGTATTATTAAGAAGGATGCTTTTGTTTTAGGAAATTAGGTGCTTTATTGGCTAGATTAATGGGATAGTTTTGTTGCAACAAAAGCCGTTTTAATACAGTGCATATTACAACATTGCTCCTAACAAAGTGAAAGTAATATTAGGTCCAAGTGTAGTATATCAAGGTATTTTAATTAGATGCACTACTAGTTACTAAGATAAAATAATATGTAGTAGAGAGTATAAAACCCAAAGGGTAGATATACTAGAAATTGATTAAGGTGCAAAATCTAAATAATAATTGGCTTGAATATTGACTACTGCAAGTGCAGTCGACAAGGATGGAACTTGAAACATGCATGCAATGATCTAATGGTAGACCAATTTTCTATTAGACCACATGCTTCTTTTTCACAAGATTCGATTGAGTCGAATACTAAACATAATAACAAAGACCGCTCCATATATACTGTTATATGGTCATCCAACTTTCAATTTTCTTAAAGCATTGCAAAATTCAACCTTTTGTCATAATATTACTATTATCTCTGCATTTAACATTCTTAGTTTTGGATGATCTTTTATTGCTTCACACTTCCAAAATGACTAAAATTGTATACCTTAGGTTGGTAAGTTGATGAGATTTATTGTAATATTGTTCACTTGGCTATTATAAATAATTTATTATATTTATGGTGTTTGACTTGATTAGCGATTTCAAGCTTATAGTTTTAGTTTTTTAAAGTGGTTTTATGTACCTTCTAAGCCTAGGTAAAGCAATATAATGTTAAAGCGTTTATAGAATTTATACTTATCACCTCAATCTTAAAAAATAGTTCTTCTTTCCATTCACTATTCACCCCCTCTTTTCTGGCACATCCTCTTTTCTAGGCAAAACACCTTCTCCTTTGATCTTGATTCCTATTCCATATTTTCTTCATACTACCTCCTTATATAATATATTGAGGAAATCCTCTATTAGTATCTCTCCTCATTCTCCTTGCCATATTTTTTCAAATGGGGACATTCATAAAGGCATCAGGCTTATGAGTAGTGCAAAGGCTATAGAGGAGGAATGTATCCAGATCAAGTTGTGCAAGTATAGTAATTTGTTTTTTGATTCACATATTGCTTATTTATTTAATCATGTTACCTCTTTGAGCTTTCCCAAGTCAAAGTGACACATCATCATCCTCCTGATTTTTAAACAGGGTGAAATATGCATAGGACTATCATTATTAGTCATACCTTTTCCAAATTCTATGGAAAAGGATTCATCTATGGATTTCCAATGAGCTCAGTGTTAGATTCCTATACCAATAGGTTTCATTTTTCATGATTGATAGTGGAAGTGCTAAATATGTTCATCCTTGCATGCTGCAAAGGTTCCATATTTTTGTATACAAACAAGGAAAAGTAAAAAATGAAAAGAGGGTATGCCTTAAAAGAATAATCAAAAGGCAAGAAAATCAATTGGTCAGAAACAATAGTGAAAATGAACCCCAAACCAAAGACCAGGAAAGTGGCCAGTCAAAATGCCACTGCTATCTTATAAGAAAAATTCACCATGTGGAGATACTGCTGCTGATTACAGTTGATGGATGGCCCAACAGTTCAATCTGGACCATGCCATGTTTGAATTACTGTTGTAGAATAGAGAAAGAATATATGTCCAAACAGTTCAAGCTTGGAAAATGAGTAGCTAGGTAGAGGAAATAAGGAGCCCAGCTGCTTAATCTGGGCCTTTGGAAGAGATAAGGCTACATTTAGATAGGAGGGCAGTCAAAAGAAAAGAAAACATTCAGGTTTTGCTAGTTCAAATGCACCCAATCCAAAAGAAGAAAAAATGTTAGGTGTATTAGGCTGGGTAGGTAGTTTGAGGTTGCAGAACCAAGTTGGTGATTCCTTTTTGTCTTGTCAAGAAGGACTCATCTCATTCATGGAAATGGCTTGATGGTACAACAGTGGAAGCATGACTAATTCCCCTTCATTTCCCCAAACATCACTTACTAACATCCCCTCAAAGACCTTGGGATTTGCCCAAAAAAGCCCAGTTTCACTCCATAAAGTCATACTAACATATAATTTTACTATTTAGCTCCCTAAGTTACTTCCCTATCCCTATTTTCATAAAAAGAAAACTATATAAAACCCCAAAAGTTTATTTAAATATCCCACCCCATAGCAATATAGCTATATAAGTCAGTCTGGGGAAATATTTAGTCCATTTGGGTCTAATATTAGCCCTTCTCCGCCCTAAAATATGGAGTTGTTTTAACCTTTTGTTAACATTAACAACCATATACCCCCCCCGCTCATAAACTTCATTGTTTTACCCTCCGCGCTAATGTTTAAATTTTTGTTTTAAACATTAAAATAAACATTAAACGGGCGCATACACATAAAAACCCTCATTTACCAAAGTTTTAAACCCACCCCCGATAATATTTAAAAATTATATTCGGTGGGTCCTGCACCCTGAACTTCATGCCACTCCCACTTACTCGTCCGTCATCCTATATCCCACACTCCAAATATAACGATGGGCGGTCGTTTTCAAATTCCGAACTACCGATGTTTAGCGTCCAGAGAATGGGCGGTTTTGCTGCCGTAGCCCTGCCATGTGTCATTCACCTGACATGATCAGAGCCCCCCTCCCCAATACCGCCCAGGGTGAAAGGTGGTGCGGGAGAAAACCACAAACTGCCCTCTGACCCCTGACATCACCACCACATCATCGTGACATCACGTTCGCGTCGGCCCACCGCTGCCCTGTGTCCTTGCCACATCACCCGCTCATGTCATCACCCCGCCAACCTGTCGCGACGTCACCACCACGTCACCATGTCGTACCCCCCTGCCCGCCAAATAACATCATGCTAACGTCACCTCAAAAAGCACCAAAAGCGCCAAAAGTCCCAAATTTCATAAAAAACACGCAAAACAACCGTTTTTTGTTCATTTTCATTTGTCTGTTTGGAGAGCTGCGCACGTTGTTTTACGTTGTTTTACCACCAAAGTTCAAATTCAAATGTCCAAGCTGCTGCCGCCTGCAAATTTGACTCCATTGCTCACCATTGCACCAGCTCAACACCCTCGGTGCCATAAAAACCAGGTATTTGCCCAAATTTTACCTGTTTACCACTGTTTTCGTCGTTTTGTCTAGTTTATCTGCTTGAAACTCTGCAAATTTCCAAACTGAAGGCACTCAAGCACCTAAAAGCTGCCTAAAATTCACCAATTAACCCTCTACTCGAAGAAAACTCTGTAAACCCATGTCCACTTGCAAATACACCGTAAAAATTGGTTTTAGAGTTCGTTTTGTTGGCAGAATCCTCATACTGCCCATGCATTGATCCCTTTTACCTAAATTTCCTCTACAAAAGTCCCCCTGTTCAGCTCAAAAACATCCATATTCTCTCTGCAGTTTGCCCCCACAGTTTATCAATCCACTAAATTCATCAAAGAAAGGAAAAGTCTGCTTGAGCCCTGTAAATTTGCCTTTTATCATAATCACAAATAGTGAAGGCCACTGCCACATCCAAACTCAGTCTGCAGCTCCTGGAAAAAGCCTCAGAGGCAGTTTACAATCTTCTGTAGTTGCACTAATCCTGGTTCTAAGTATAAACACAGAAAAACTTCAAGATGACCACTCCAATAGCTTTAAACATTGCTCCTATCAATGCACCTAACAAAGAACTTGAAGCACTGCCTTTAGCTGATAGGGATTACCTCATTCAGGATTTGGTTGGAGACATAAACCACTTGCAGACCATCTGTCAGCTCAGAAATAGTTATTTGAGCAACAGTGACATGTATGGCATTTGGGAATCAAATTTTCTCATCTACTTCTTGCCCTCTGTAAATATTTTCCCTGAGATAATTCACCTCTGTGCTGAGAACTACGACCCAACTCAAAGATCTATTAAGTCTCCATCTCGGAGCATACTCTTCTACATCACTCCTGATTCCATTAACCAGATGTTAAATGTCAAGCAGACTTAGCTTTTGATGCCTTTTTCTTTGAAATACCTGCTAGATAAAGGCCCCAAACTCTCCACCTCTGAGATTTCCAGAATTACCAAGACATTCATGAGAGCTGACCGCCAGCCTACAGAGCCACCTCCTTTCTTATATGTCAATTTCAATGAAGTAGGCAAGCTGCTTGTAGATATGATATCCTCTGTGCTAGGTTTCAAAACAAGTGAGCACATTGATGAAACAATGTTGGTCCTATTGTCTGCATACAACCTTGGACAACCCCCTGTTGTCAAGTACAACTATGCCAAGTTCATTGCAAATAAAATCCATGACCAACTAGTAAAGCTGGATAGGGAGGGAGTCTCAAATAGTCATCATATATCTATCATTTGTTCATGTATTATCAGTCAAATTGCTTCCGGTGTCCCATCAAGACGTTGGATTCATAGGGTGAGAGAAGGTCTGTTATCTTTTGTTCATCAGGTCCAAAACTCTCCCTACTCTTACTGTAAGTTCATTGACCAATTTGTTTACCTAGTCTCCTATCTCTTAAAGAGAACTCCTCCTCCTAGATTATCATATGACATGCAGAAGATATTACAGTTGTCCAAGAACTACAAAATAGGTGATTGGTATCTTTACCAAAATCACACTGTCATTAGGATCTATGGCTGTGAGCTCTATCCCTACAGGCTCCCAAGATATGTACCCATGAGATTGTTTGCCTTGGAATACTATAGGCAACTCATCAGTTCAGATCTCACTCATTTTCATAGTGCCAAAAAGAAAGCTCACCTGAAATTCAAAGACCATCTAGGCCCCTTTATTATGAACAAGAAAGAGGGTTGGCAAGATGCTGATCAAATACTGGGGTAGAAACTTAAGCTAAAAAGGAGTTTCTGGTGGGTCCCCTATGACCCAAATGGCTTTATCAATTCCAGAAAAATAAAGTATAGGGTGACAACATATGAACATTGCAAAATCCCACAGTTTGAACAATATATTAATGAAGATGAGTGGGTGACAGGCACATTAATTGAAGATTTTACTCAAGAAGAAATAATGGAGCAAAATGTCAAAGATTTAGAAAAAACTCTTGACTTGGATTCTTTTCAGCAGGTAACATTCAAACTACCACACCAAGTTGGAGAGGGCACATCCGCTGCTGCAGCTGCACAAGCTTCCCAAGAGACATCTACATCAGCAACAGGTACAACGAAGGGAAAAGAAGTGATGGGGGCTGAGCAAGAAACAACTACAGAACAGCCTACCACCTCCAAAGAGCAGAGTCAAGGGCAAGCCCCTCCACAGCAGACTGAGGCATCACAGATTCCAGCCTTGCAAACTCCTCTTAATGAGGAAAGAGGTAAGACACGAGACAGAGAAGAAACCACACCTCCAAGTGGATCAACACATCAACCTGAAGCCAAGAGGCAGAGAATTGATCCTCAAGTTGAGGAAGAAACTAGTGAAGAAATCATAGAAAGCCTGAGGAAGGAGAGAGAAACAAGCCAGCAAACAGCTACCAGCTCATTCTAGCAAGAGCTAGGCAAGCAGCATAGTACAGAGGTGTCTTCCTCAAGACAGCAAAGCAAACAACCATCTAGCATTAAAGAAACTTTCAAGGAAATCAAGGCTCAGAATGAGCTATTAAGAATACAGTTGTATGATCAATTCCTGAAAACAACACCATCCAAACAACAAAGATTAATGGCAGCTTATGACATCAAGGAGGAAAAAATGATTGTAACTCATTTTAAGCCTAAAGTTCCTCAGCCCAAAATAGTTGCAGATTACATAAAGACAAACATGGAAGTCCTATCCAAGGACATACACCCAATGGATCAAATAGAGCTGCATAAGCAAACAGGTGAGATGGTCTACGCTACTCTAGCAAACAAGGCCATGTTGGCCCATCAACTGAAAGAATCATTAAAAAATACAAACACTCAATTGGATTTGGAGAGAATGTCTTCCTCGGCCAAAGATAACAGAATAAAAACATTGGAATAAATTATTGTGGATCTAGGACATGATCCTAAGGATCCCAAGGGCATCAAGGCCCTTATGAAGAAGAAAGAGGATGATATTGCTGCACTAAAAAACAAGCAAAGTTGCCTGCAACTATCCACCCTCAAACTGCAGAGCTTTTGCAAGAAAAATAAGTTGATGATACCATGGATCTGCTCATGAGGATGAATCAAAGAATACTACAGATGGAGGAATAATTGGAGAGAGCATTGCAAGGCAAGCAGGGAGAATCTACCTCCCAGCCACCTCATACAACTCCAACTATTGTCACTGATCCTCCCACATAAGCAACAACAATCCCTACTATCATTTCGGCATCCACAACAGCTACATCGACTACGGATGCTACAGCAGCAACAACAACAACAACACCAAAATCTAGCATGAGTATGGAAGACATGATGAAAGCAGTCAAAGAGCTAGAAATTCAGGTGATAGAGGTAAAGGAGGCCAAAGAAAAGTTGGTTAAGCTAGAGGCAAACTATGACAAGTCCAAGATGACAGTGGATGAGAAGAAAAGGGAGATAAAAGCCTTGGAATGTAGAATAAAAACCTTAGAGAAAGAACTAGCTCTAGACAAAACTCTAGCTGAAATTAAAAAGATTTTGTGGGCGAAAATTGGCAAATCAATCAGTGACCAATGGCGATCAATTCAGGCCATACATGAGCAAATAGAGTTGATAGGCATAGCTCAATTTGAAACTTAGAGGGCTAGAGTAGCATGGGGGATTATGCCTGAGCAGGCCAATAAAATGATCCATTTCCTGAACACTCATACCAAAGAGGAATTTGCAGCATTAGATATCAATAGCAGGACATATACTATCCTCACAGCTAAAAAGGTGCTGACCTTGAGAAATTTTGTGCAGACTCTGGAAAGAAAGTGTCAGGAATGCAGGAAGAAATTAATGATTTCAAAATAAAAATAATAGCATTGCAGACCAGAGGATTACCCAGCCTATTGACTAGTGCTGGAAATTTACTGTCCTATGAACAATATACTGCCAGGATCAATAACTATGTTGCAAATCAGATTACAACATCTTCAAGTTCCTCAGGAGAAGCAGGACCTCCCGCTGGGCAATCTCTTTATGACAAATTGGAAGACCTGTTTTATATTGAGCATGAAATCAATCATCTGTTTGAGGTCCCACCCAATTTTTATAGATACACAGAGGCTGATGAAACACTCATAAAGATAAGAAGACATCAGCTACCTCCAGATGATTGGTGGCAAGCAATGCTGGAAATTTTGCCCAGGTAATTTTGGTCTTTTCCTCCTTTTTCAGCTTCAATTTTTTGGTCAGCTACAGGTCAGCAAAATTGAGTATGAAGGCACTAAACAAAGTATGAAGACAACAGGAAAATAGGAGTCAGAGCAGTGACTCAGCAAAGCACCAGGACAACAAGCCCAAAAAACACAAATTAAAAGCACAGGCCTCGCCCGACTCAGTTGGTCCCAAAAGTCAAATTTTTCTGACAAATGGAAAGCTAGCATACCAACAATTACTGCAGCATTTATTTCCTTCATCTACTTCCCTAAAGAGTTGGTGATATAATTTATTTCATGAAGACTCATTAACTAGATATTTTCTATCTCATTTTTGTATATATACCTCCCCATAGAATGTATTTGGGGTTGGTGATTTTCTTTCTGAACTGCACTGTAACATATCAGACTGTATTAATACAAAGTGCTGTTTAATTTTACTGTGTCTGAATCATCTGAAGGTGGATTGGATGTTCTGGGACCAGCTACAGAATTCCTGTGTCATGCTATGGAACAATAAGTTATACTAAACTATGTTTTATGTTCTCTATATTCGTAAATTCCATGTATGTTTCATGATCTTGATAATAGAGAAGAAGAATAGTATAGGATTTGTCTTGATGCACCCTATGTTCAATTTCTATTGTTAATTATGTTTTCTTCAGGATTAGTCATAAATATGAATTCTTAACTGCTCATGTTTGCACTATTTCTTTCATTTTGAATATTGTTTAGGAATCCTTAACTGCTCCTGCACAATATTCATACACTTTCCCTCTACCAGTATAATGAAAGATTCTTGATTGCCTTTCATTTCCTGACCTCATTCCATCATTTCTAGATTTGAAAGTTGTTCCTAGCTTGGCTATCCTGCTCCGTGGCACTACCTTTTCACCAAGAAACTCTTTCAACGGTTACACTTTTAGTAACTCCATTGCCCAATGGAAAAAATAGTTATATACTTGCACCCCAGCTTCGTCTGAGATCACCATCCAACAAACTTAAAACCAAACCGTGTTCATCATAACTAGCCTAAAACACTCCAAAGCAAAGCTAAATCTAAAAGAGAGAGCCCTCTCTGGTTGCAGGTAGGCTAGGACCTGCAGCTAAAAGATTGGTTAGTGGTTACCTCGACCATATTCCCTACAGGAAGCAGGGAACAACTTGAGTGATAACATAATTGGCGACTCCACTAGGGACAATTAGTTTCCCTGTCTCAACATAGTCAAAGGAGATATCAAGCTTCCTATGTTTCAAAAGAATCTCTTGTGAAGTATTGTCTAAAGCAGTAATTGAAAACATTCCCTGAAAAACACCAAAAAACAAATCTAGAAGCTGGCTCCAAAGAAGAAAACTCGTTACACAAGGTCAAATCCTGACCCAGATCCTCCAACTGTTTTTGAAAATCCCAATTTGATCCCTAAGATCCTTAGAAAACAAGAGAAACAAGAAGATTTTGTTGATTCAAGTCTTGAAGCAGTTCAACAAAGCTATATTCCAACCCCTGCTAAAGCTTATGCTCGTCCTCATATTACTCCCACTTCTACTAGTTATTCATCCACCTCTCAAAGCCCCTTCTCCATCTATTACAGATATATCTACCATCATCCCTACTCTTCCAATTGTCCCATTTCTTCCTGTTGTCCCATTTATCCCTGTAAATATGGAAAATCGTTATGCTCCTTTACAACTACCTGCAAATCTAGGGGCTATGCCTCAGGATTATCAAAGTAAGATCACTTATTTTGATGGTGGTTGTTCCTATACATCCCAACAACACACTAAGAAGATGCATGAGTATTTTGAAAACTATGAAATTGATGATGATGGTGTGAGGATGAAGATCTTTGTTCAAAGTCTAACTGGTGATGTAAGGACCTGGTTTAGGTCACTTACTACAAACTCCATAGGTGATCCTGAGGCCCTATATCAAGTCTTTTTAAACAGATGGGAAAAGAAGAAAGACCCTTTACATATTTTAAATAAATATGACAATTTGAAAAGGGGTCCACAAGAGACTGCCCAAGACTATTGTGCTAGATTTAACAATGTATACAATACCATTCCACAAAACCTTAGACCCCCACCTGACTTAGCCTTGATCAAATTCCTTGATGGATTTGATTCAGACATGGAATACCAGCTAAGGGAAAGAGCCCCTCCCAGCTTAGCAGACATGCAGAATGTAGCTGTTAGTGTAGAGGCAAACCTGATTGCCAAACGAAACCGAGCTAGAACAGAGAGAAGAACAACATTCAAAGAGGAACCTCCGGCATTTGAGGGAAAATTAGATGCAATCATTAAAGGTATGTACAGATTAAGAGATAGGGTAGAGACCATTGAAAGAAAATCATCCTGGGAAGGGCAACCAAGTAACTCAACAAGAACTCCAAACTTTAGAAAAGGAAAAAACCCTATTACTGGAAGGACTGGACCGGATCAGAATATCAGACCTCCATTTCAAGAGAATTATGCAGAGACCTCAACCTCAAGTGAACCGACAGAGGATCCTCACATTAACTTAATGGGCCTAGATAGCGAACAACAAGTTTTTCTAACCCAAGATGACCAAGAGACCCATGAATTCAACCAATTCCAAACTAAATCTGGAGAGTCATTTGACTTTAGAGAAGGCTATGATGCAGCAGTCTATGAGGTTCATAAACAGTACAAATTGAGGAGCAGAACTATAGATGTGCCTGAAACTACCAAGCTGAAAAATACTAAACAGCCTAAGAAATCAAGGGATAAAGCTATCCCAACAGAATCTTCTAATAAAGCAGACCAAAAATAAGTCATTGTGGAGGATATATTAGACTTACAGCCTACAAGAAACCATTCATTCACATCCCATTCTCCAACAGAAGATTTGAATAACCCTCTAGAAAATAATGACAAATCAGATGTACCTGATAACACTACCCATAACCAAGAGAAACTTAAAGAAAGCTCAGCTGAAAAAGAGAAGCTTGCTACCCAAAATGTAAAGAATCAGATAGAAAAACCTTTTAACTTAGAAATAGAATTTGGAAAGCTAAAAATAGCCATTCCTCTCTCTGAATTGGCCAAACATGAAGTTTACAAACAGCAAATCAATAGGTCACTACAAATATCAGAGAATAGGGATGCAGTCAATGTTTTGGATGATCAACCAGAACTAATTTTTGGTCTCGAAGTCAATGGTAAATCAGTAGATGGAGGGGTTCCTCCATTCTATGTGAGCTTAAACATTCATGATAAAGTATTACATAATGCAATGTTTGACTCAGGTGCTTCCCATAACCTAATGCCCAAGTCAGTGATGGAAAATCTAGATCTAGACATCACAAGGCCCTATAAGGATTTGTTTTCATTTGATTCCAGTCAGGTCAGGTGCCTAGGCCTAATCAAAGACCTTTGTGTATCTTTAGTTCAATATCTAGCTAAGACTATCTTGATGGATGTGGTGGTAGCTGATATCCCACCTAAGTATGGTATGCTTTTGTCCAGATCCTGGGGTGCCAAACTCCAAGGATCCTTGCAGCTAGACATGTCCTATGCCACAATTTCAGTCTTTGGCCACCCAAAGATATTATATCGAGAAACACTGATGAAATATGTGGTTAGCCGTCAAGATAAGCCCCAAAACTTCCCCATCTATTCCATTCACTCTGAAATGGATTCATTTATCTTATACAATGCTGACATGTGTCCCAAAACTTATGTTAAAATCCCAAAAACAACACAAACAGAGAGCATGAATGAAAAATCTAGTGCCCAAGATCTAAAAGGTCTTGATGTGATTAACGCAACAAAGCAAAATGACATATCATATGAGTTACAAAATCCAAACCTGCCCACTGAACAAGCTTCCAAAACTATTAAACCTACCCATAATCAAGAAATCTTATGGTACTTAGAGTTTGATGGGTCAGTGAACAAATTAGGAGCAGGGGCAGGGGTTTGGATACACAACATGCAAAATGAATATGCTCAAGGTCATGCATATAGGCTAAATTTCAGATGTACAAACAACATGGCTGAATATGAAGCCCTTCTATTAGGTCTCAAACTGATTAAAAGTCTAGGGGCAACTAAGATTTCAATTATGGGGGACTCTAACTTAATTATACAACAAATGAAGGGAAATTTTGTTACAAATGATCTCAGGCTAAGGTCCTACGGGGGAGCAGCAACTAGATTACTTAACAGCTTCGTAGAATACTAGCTCACTAAAATTCCAAGAAGTCATAACCTACATGCACATAGTTTGGCAACTTTTGCCAGCACTTGTAAACTTCCTTTTGAGCCCAATCACCACTTCACTGCTGAGATCAAACACAGACCTGCTGTCCCAAATAATGTAAAAAATTGGCAAGTATTTGAGAATGACACCCAAATAAATAATTTCTTAACATTAAAAGAAGAATTCTCAAATATAAACATAGACACAAGCACTATTGATGATCAACAACAATCTGATAAAGTTGAGCCAGATATATCAACAGAAACAACAAATCTGATTTTGCATCCAACAACCTTTGACTGTACAAATTTAGAAGAGCTAAAACAAACAAATTTTGTTGAAATGATTGAGGAAGAATCTGAAGTAATCGAACTAAAGGATAATTTCCTACCCACAGGTTTAACTCCCTTAGAAGATATTTTTGACTCAAATGACATTCCTAGAAAGCCAAAAATGCAACCCCTAAATGCAGAAATTGAGGACTGTAACATTGGGACCATAGAAAATCCTAAAATGATAAAACTTTCCAAAACATTACCTCCTGACAAAAAACTGAAATACATTGAGTTGTTTAAAGAGTTCCAAGATGTGTTTGCATGGAGTTATGAGGACCTCAAGTCCTATGATACTTCATTCATCCAACATACTATACCCTTGAAAGAAAATCAGAAACCTTATAAACAAAAGCTTAGAAGGGTGAATCCTGTCCTCCTCCCCCTGACTGAAAAAGAAGTTAAACGAATGTTTGAAGCTAGAATCATAACACCTATCAGATTCTCAGAGTGGATCTCAAACCTAGTCCCCACTAGAAAGACAACCGGAGAGATAAGACTTTGTGTTGACTTGAGAAATTTGAATAAAGTATCTCTCAAAGACCACTACCCCTTACCAAAAATGGACCATATCCTACAAAGGGTAGTGGGAGCTTCAAGAATCTCATTGTTATATGACTTCTCAGGATTCAGTCAGATCTTAGTTCACCCAGATGATTAAGACAAAACAGCCTTTACAACACCCTGGGGAACTTTTAAATATGTCAAAATGCCTTTTGGACTCAAGAATGTAGGAGCTACCTTTCATAGGGCAATGGACATAGCCTTTGCTAAGGAAATCCATGATTTCTTAGTCATATACCTTGATGACCTTACTGCTTTCTCAAAATCAGACCAAGAACATTTAAAACATCTAAGACAAGTGTTCCTAATTTAGAGAAAATATGGCATATCATTGAACCCTAAGAAATCACTGTTTGGCCTAGAAGAAGGCAAACTCCTAGGTCACATAATTTCAAAAGATGGTATACGCATAGATCCGGATAGAATTCAGGCTATGCTCCAAGTCCCTCATCCAAGAAACATCAAAGAATTACAAGCTTTTCTAGGCAAGATCAATTTCTTGAGAAGATTCATTCCCAATTTGGCCGAGCTGATAAATTACTGAATAATATGCTCAAGAAATATTCTAAAGTCAAACGTACAATAGAGGCCAAGCAGGCCTTTGAGGAAATCAAGATAGCTTTGACAAAAACTCCTGTTCTTACAAGTCCTAGGTTTGATAAATATTTTATGATCTTTTCCTTTGCATCTGAGCATACTATTGTTGTTGTATTATTACAAAAAGATGATTCAGGACATGAGAAACCCATTGCTTTTTTCAGCAAAACACTTAGAGATGCCCCACTCAAATACCAAATCATGGAGAAGTAGGCATATGCCCTGGTAAAGGCCATAAAAGATTTCAGAGTTTATATCTTGTACTCTCACATAATTGCCTATGTTCCCAATGCAGTGGTCAAAGATATTCTTACTCAAGAAGGAATTGAAGGTAAAAGGGGCAAATGGATAGCCAACATTTTAGAATATGACATTGAGATTAAGCCAACAAAACTCATAAAAGGACAATGGCTAGCCAAATTAATGACTGAAACCAACTTCCAAGCCCTTGACATAAATGAAATGGATAACGAACAGGAGAAGGCGACTCCACAGATCAATCAAGCCTTCTTACAATCACCTTGGTACACTGACATATGTTTTGTATTGTTAAACCTGCAAGCTCCTCCAGGGTTGTCCAGAACCAAAAAGAGATTCTTGAAAATGAAAGCTTCAAAGTTTTGTATCATAGATAATGTGTTGTTTTGGAAAAATCATGAAGGTATTTTGCTTAATTGTCTAACATTGGATGAAACTGACAAAGTCCTCAAGGAATTTCATGCAAGATATGTGGAGGACACTTGTATTGGAAATCAACAGCTGATAAAATCCTAAGGGCTGGATTTTATTGGCCCTTCTTGTTTACTGATGTGAAAAAATTTGTAATGTTTTGCCATAAATGTCAAATCTTTGAAGGCAAGAAAAAGCTGCTACCCTTGCCCCTCAAACCTATTTCAACTAAAAGACCATTCCAACAATGTGGTTAGACTTTATTGGGGAGATTCACCCTTCATCTTCTGGCCAGCATAGATGGATTTTGACAGCCACAGATTACTTTACCAAGTGGATAGAGGTCATCCCTTGTAGGCATGCCAATGACTCAATCATCATACAATTCCTAGAGACCAACATCTTGTCTAGATTTGGCTGTCCCAAAAAGATCATTACAGACAATGCAGCTGCCTTTAAGTCCAAAATAATGATCAGTTTTTGTCACAAATACCATATTACCCTAGGTCATTCCACAGCCTATTACCCTCAAGGCAATGGTCTAGCTGAATCCTCCAACAAGAGCCTCATCAACATCATCAAAAAGATCCTGGAAGAGAAAAAAAGAATTGGCAGAAAAAACTTGTCAATGCACTATGGGCAGACAGATTGACCACAAAAAGGTCCATTGGAACAAGTCCATATGAATTGGTGTATGGTATAGAGGTTGTTTTCCCCTCCTCTTCAGGAATCCCTGTGATCAAGTTGCTGCAAGAAATACAAGCAGAGCCCAATGACATTCAGAGAAGGATCAATCAAACGATTCACTTGCAGCAGACAAGAGAGGACGTATATCACAGAACTTAGATACTACAAGATAAACTCAAGAAGATCTTTGATAAAAGAACAAAAGCTGAAGACTTTTTCATAGGAAACAAAGTGCTGAAATGGGACTCCAGGAGGGAAGACAAAGGGAAACATGGGAAATTTTATTTTCTTTGGAAAGGACCATTTCTGATTCAAGTTGTACAAGGTAACAACACCTATTTTTTGAAGAGTTTGGATGGCACAGATACTGAAGAAGGCCCAGTCAATGGGAGAATGCTCAAACATTATTTTGATCCCCTTTGATGAACATAACACAAATACGTATTGTACATAAATATTTGTATTTTCAGCATTTTTCATTTACAGCAGTTAAATAGGGAACCAAATGCAACAAATTTTGAAGAAAAGTCAAAGAATTACACCAAGTTTGGTGTATACGTTGAAAATACCACAAACAAATCAGAGGGAGGTCTAGGGAAATATAAACATAATGATAAACACTCAGAGAAACCAGCAAGAGACAAAGCTGTAATTTTTGCACATATCAGCTTGAAGAGTACGACATGCAGGCTACAAAGATTCAGATCAAAGGTTTCCAAGACAAGGAAGTTTCACAATACAAAAATAATTGAAAAATAAGGCAATCTGACTTGCTGTAATTGGATTTTCACCAGGAAAAACCATCCCCAAGTGGAGCCACTGTTAGATTCCTATACTAATAGGTTTCATTTTTCATGATTGACAGTGGAAGTGCTAAATATGTTCATCCTTGCATGCTGCAAAGGTTCCATATTTTGTATACAAACAAGGAAAAGTAAAAAATGAAAAGAGGGTATGCCTTAAAAGAATAATCAAAAGGCAAGAAAATCAATTGGTCAGAAAAAATAGTGAAAATGAACCCCAAACCAAAGACCAGGAAAGTGGCTAGTTAAAATGCCACTGCTATCTTATTTTGCAAGTTCACCATGTGAAGGTACTGCTGCTTATTACATTTGATGGATGGCCCAACAGTTCAATCTGGACCATGCCATGTTTGAATTGTTGTTGTAGAATAGAGAAAGAATATCTGTCCAAATAGTTCAAGCTTGGCAGATGAGTAGCTAGGTAGAGAATTTAAGGAGCCCAACTGCTTAATCTGGGCCCTTGGA